>JAFFST010045799.1:10438-21077 GCA_022414735.1 Noturus placidus | reverse complement strand
GCTGTACACTCACTACTTTACATTGTAGCACAGTGTCATTTCTTCAGTGTTGTCACATGAAAAGATATCATCAAATATTTACACAAATGTGAGGGGTGTACTCACTTTTGTGAGATACTGTGTGTGTGTGTGTGTGTGTGTGTGTGTGTGTGTATACGTATGTATGTATATACACAGCAACCCTTCTTACTGTCTTTGTTGTCTATTTTTCAGGTTTCTCTACTCGACCCAAAGCGCAGCATGAATGTTGGGATCTTCCTCCGCCAGTTCAAAACGTGAGGACGCGGTTCACTTTTCACACTTCCTGTGCTTGTGAATACAAACGCGCAGTGTGATGCTTTTTGTCTGGTGATTGAGGAACTGGAGGTGTCCTGTATTGCACTGTGAAAGGAAGCGCTTAACAGTTGTGAGGGGCAGCAGGGCGGTGTGTTTGTTTTGAGTGGCGGATTGCCCTCTCGAGGAGTGACCGGGGTGTTTAAAGGAAAGGGGGAAGGCGTGAAGGAGAGCTGGGATGTATTTTTGTTTTCTTCTTTTCCTCACGTCAGAAGTGAACAGCTGGGTTGGACACTCACTGAGAAGGTCAAAGGTTAAATCTGCTTTAAACCACAAACTCCTATAAACTATGAGGGGAGTAACAGGAAGCTTGTTAACCTATTCACCTATTGAGATTGTTTCAGTATTACGGTTGATTGCACACGTTCCAAACAGACGTTCAGACATTTCCTTCCACAGCAATGAATCAAACTGGAACTTTGTAAGAAGTTGTTTATCCCATATACTACAAGTGTCTGGTTTATGCTTCTTTTATTGGTAAGTCCGGGTAAGAGAGGCGGCTCTTTCCAAATCAGTGTGCTATGAAACTCGAAGGACAGGTGTCGAGGCCGAACAGTACAACGTTTCAAATGGCAACATGCACGGAATATATAGAAACTGGTTTTCAACAAGAAATCCGAGGTGTTGTTTTTCATTTATTCCAGCAATCTAGACGGTAAAACAGTAAATTCTTGGAATACAAACCCTCCTCTGTACATTCTTACATCTGTGCTGGACAAGAAAACTCCTTGTTATGAAAAGACAGGTAATGCACCATGTAATTGTTAGTCCTTATCTAGCTACTGAGCGCAACAGTAGATTATAGTGCTTAAGTTACATTGCAATCAAGGAAGTTGTTTAACACACAGTTGTTAATACTGAAAACTGAATGGTGATTTAAGAAAATAAGCAGCAGTGATTTACTCAAAGTCAAGCTGGAACATTTTAACCATTTTTTTTCTTCCCAATTTCCATTAAAATAATCACTAACAACATCAAGACAATAAGACCACTCAAGGGCTCAGAACCGCCAGGCTTTTTTTTTGTTTGTTTAATGTTGGTTTGTATGCCTTCATGCCCACACTTGTACACCAAATGTGTATATAGTCCCAAGTCACAATAGTAGAGCGGCTCTACTAACACGGATATTTGCCAGAACTTGCTCCGAGGAGCATTTCGAACTTGTTCACGTGCAAGCTAAAACAATGTTTCCACTCTCCGCCTATTTATTCTGCTCTGACCACACAAGCTTTTGCGTAGCGAGTCACATTTTGAAGATTAAAAGCATTATGAGTTATGTTCCCCTCTCATGGCCAGCGAGAGGGCCGTGTGTTGTTCCTACTCTTGTACTTTTTCATTATGTCATGTTACCGGCTCCTGGGGCTCACCTAGTGTTCTCTTACATAAACAATTACAGGCTGGAAGGCACACAAAAAAGGTGAGCTAATAGTTTTTTTGCAAGGCTCTTGGGAGCAAAGTGAAAGAGCCACCTGCGTGTACGGTCTCACGCAAGGGGGCAAATTGTCTTAACTGAGTAAACTGGTCATCGCTCAGTGGTGATGCCATTAGTGTGTAAAATGGTATGATTTAAATAGTATTCATTTTTGATCGGTAAGGTGAAAAGGTTTACATTCAGACAACAGATTTTACCATTCAAAGTGAAATCCAATGGTAATGTGTATATTGATTAGTGTGTAGGTACTTAAGGCAAATTCTGTTAGCAAAACAAAAAAATTTGTGTGATAGTGATGCCACCCAGTGGCCCTCACGTCTCTAGTTCATGGTTTCAACAACTTGTTTTGGTTCTGAAGCCAGACGAATTTTGCTGGAATTAAGCATTAACTGGTTCTGGATTAGGTGTGGATACCCATAGGCACCAGTTTGTGATTGTGAAATTAATTGAGGGATGCTCATAACAGCCTACAAATACACGACTTCATACTTCTTCCCCTTTGACAGAGCAAATGTGATTTCGTCCTCGCAGTGTCAGAGTCCGCAGTATGAGAATAACCGCAATCTCTTGCAAAAACACTGCCTCTGTTCTGTAATTTTCTGGAGTTTTCAAAAGTTGCTCCGCATCATGATAGAAGTTGTAGTTGTAGATGCATCCCAGTGCACTAAAGGTCAGAATTTTGTACATACTGATGCTGCCATATCCACTTACTCATTTTCCAGGCTATTTAGTGTGCTTTTATGCTGTTTGGGACATAGTATATACATTAAAAACAAAACGTTTGTGGACACCTTACAATCAAGCCTTCCCTTGCCCCAAAGTTAGAAGCACACAATTGTATAGGATGTCTTTTGTATTCTGCAGCATTAAACGGGTCTAGTTCAAACATGTTCCAGCATGACAAAGTCCCTGTGTACAATGCAAGGTCCATGAAGTCATGGTGTGCCAAGGATAGAATGGAAGAACTTGAGTGGCCTGCACAGAACCCTTACCTTAACCCGAGTGAACACGTTTGGGACGAACTGGAACGCACCACTCGCCCAAAATCAGTGCATGATCTCACTTAAAGCTCTTGTGGCTAAATGGGCAAATCGCCCACAAACTTTAGGCCGTATAGTGTATAATCACCTTTAATTGAAAAGGTATAAGTTCTAGCCACTTCATTAAAAAAATGCTAATGAGCGTAAATATGGTATTGTTAAAATCTGAAATGTTTGGGTTGCTTAAGCGCCAGTATACCCAAGTAACTAACACATATGCTGATGGACTTTGGAACAACTAAGGACATTGGGGTTACATTGATGGAGCATTGTATGTTTGTATAGTCCCTTTATCTATTTTTCTGCCGCCGTTGTGACGACCAACAGGTTTATTTTCTATCTGCTACCCTGATTAGTTATGATAAGCCTGCCCAAGTTCAAAAGAGACAAAAAAAGGTGACATGGGAATGGAGTTCACGTCTTTTGTGTTTTCCTCCTTGCCATACTTCCTTTCTTTTCTTGTTTAAGAAAAGCTAAGGTAGCGTCGTATGCTCGTCTCCTGCTCTAATAGTCGAGCTACAAAAAGATATGTGTTGGTGAAGTTGTGAAACGTGATGTCATTTTCTCCTGAGCCGTTTTCTTTCTCTGCAGCACACCAACGGAGATTGTGGAGGATGTGCGGCAGGGGGCCGGGGAGCGTTACGGTGCGGAGAAACTGGCCGAGTTCTGTAAACTGCTACCTGATGCCGAGGAGGTACTGAACTGCTTTTTGCCCCAGAACAGTATGGCCATATATCCTCAGCTCTGTCTGGATTATATTAGATTGAATGAAGGTTTGATGAGCTATCACTGGAATCTTGTATATAACTGTCCCACTCTCTTCCACATTATCTGGTCCCACTAGGCTAGCCTGATTATGGCTGATTAATGTAGTGTTGGTATATTTGTACATTTAGGGGTTGAATGGTTGGCAGATTCATAGCAAAGTAACATCCATACAATGCTCCCTAATATCAAGGGTATTTTTAGGGGTATGTGACAGGAACTACTACTATGAACACCCCCCCCCCCCCCCCCCCTTTCTAAGTGGAAATGGTAGCTATTTCTTCAGTGAAGTCATTGAGCTTTATTTTAATCATTGAAATGTGTTACTTGACCTTGTGGGTGCAGTATTGCTAGCTGTTTATTGTTTTCAGTATCTGTATGCATTCTCTATCTTTTCCAGGAAGCGCGGTTGAAAAGGTTTAACAGTGACCGTAGTTTGCTAAGCGAGCCAGACCTCTTCATACTCTTACTGATAGAAGTACGAAAGTAAGTACTTAAGCCCATCCAAGCCATTACACTACCTCCGCTTTCCCAATCTGGAAAGTGTTAACGCTTGCAGTCTTACCAGTTTCCGTAGTAACTGTATACCCTTCCCAGCAAATACAGTGCACCCTATCAGCTCCTAGTGTCTTATCACCCATCCCCACCTAAATAAAGACAAAGCTAAGGCAGTGTGTAATTGCTGCTGATTGATCAAGCCTTCTTTCCTCCCATTCTCTGCGTTAGTGTTCGCCTGCGTCTGGATGCCATGATACTGCAGCAGGAGTTCGACCCCGCTGTGACCTCTCTGTGTGTGGCGGCCAGATGTCTGGGGGAGGCAGCTCGAGGTAAGGCATCAGCAGGGGGCCTTGGCTCTTCCCTTTCAGCACACTTCGTCCACATTCATTTCGAGTCACTTTTCTCAGTCTTGTAAATCTCCTTCATGTGTTGCTCCCCCCCAGTCCAAAACATTCTCCTCTGCAGATCTTTTGGTGTTTAAGTTGGAATGATAGAATAGACTGCGTAAAACCTTAGCACCAACCAAGCACACAAAAAAGACAAAAGAATGATCAGTAATTCTATTACCGAACACACCAGCTATCTGAGACATGCTCACACTTCAATATTGTTTAAATAAAAACATGACAGAGGATTTTTTGTTTTGTTTTTTGATCCCTGTATGGTGCTAAATGGTGACTCTCTGCTGTTCTCCTTGCAGAGCTGCTGAGTTGCCACAAGCTTCACTCCATCTTGCGTCTGGTGCTGAAGGCAGGGAACTACATGAATGCTGTAAGTGTTCACTTCAAAAGTCTCCGGTGTACGTCTTTTGTGTATTATATATTTGGTTCGGGAATCCATGCTGTGAGCCAACTGCCTCTGGTATGCTCTGTTTGTTGAAGATGTCATGCACCATGGAACACAATCACACTGACCTCACTTGTGCCCACAGGGAGGTTACGCAGGGAACGCGGCCGGTTTTAGGATCGCCTCGCTGCTCAAATTGGCCGACACCAAAGCCAACAAACCAGGCGTGGACCTCCTACATTTTGTCGCCATGGTGTGTATCAAGTCAATATCTATTGTCGTCTTATCTATTGAAATGTATTCAGTGGGATAAACGGTAACTAACCCTTCACCAAGAACCATTTTTGCAAAAGAGCCTGTTGTTGGTGAGAGAGATCACCTCTGACGTTCGAACCGGTGGCTTGGAGGTGACTGTTTGAGTTGTTTTCAAAAAAGTTATTTTCATGCATGACGTTAAATTAAGACAGGAAAAATATCACAACCAATAATCTGAGGAAGAATCAGCCATTTCACTGGCAGTTGTAATTGGTTAATACTAACTCTACGAATTTGCTACCACTAACAAACTTACTTTTAAAAGAATTAAAACGGATATCTTTTATCATGCATGTAATTGTGATCAATGGCAATCATTGTCTTTGTGCTATGTTCAAACGCTGAGGGGTTTGACGGCTGCTATTGTTACACCATGCATTTGTAAACTCCCACATTGGAGCACGTAACGGTTTGAATTTCGTCCTGGTGAAACCGTGGCTTGCTTGCGAAATTAAATGACTCATTTAATTGAATTAAATGTTGCTCAGAGGTGTGCGTCAGAACTGAAAGTCTCATGCAAATGAGGTGGTGTAGGTGGTCAGATATGATGCTTGGGAGGATGGAGAAAGGGCATATGATTAACTTGGGGGCAGATTGAATGATGTCTCGTCCTTGTGTGACACTACTCGATACATTTACTGCACCTGGTTTAAATTGTGCTTTGCGCAATCATTTATTCATTCATTTTCACTGGTTTAAATTACTTACTTTTATTTATATTTTGGGAAATCGAACCAACTATATGTCATTAAAAAATATCACTGCCATATACAAGCAGACATAAATGTGAGAACAGGTAGAGATCAGAATTGGGCAGACTTCCCCTCAGGAAATGGAATTCTACTCTGACGGAGCACCGACGCCAGCAGCAGCATCTTGTTAGTGAAAAAAAGGATTACATCACTGTAGGAATTGTCTGCACTCAGCTCTGGGACACTGCGTTGCGATTGAGACTATAGAGGATGATTGTGTTTCTCTGTGAATCACTTTGTTTCTGAATGAGGTTCATGTTACAGTGGTGACGTAAGAACAGAGATAATCGCGTGAATAGCGTGCCATTGTCTAGCATATGGTTGTAAGTGTTCTGGTTGGTTTCTTATCTATCCCTATTCTTAGTTCATGCTGTGTCCTTGAAACATTTCAGATGCAGGTAGTGATGCGTCAAACTGTTCCTGAGTGTCAGAATTTGGGCCAATGTAGCCTTGAGATAGGTATCTATCTGTACATAACACGAGAGGTATCGGATCAGATTTGTCACGGTTTCCTTGTTGTCAATGAGAGTACTGTTCACTGACATGGCCTAAAGACTTGAAACACTCCACTGTTGCTCCTCTAATGTTTTGCAGAGAAGGTTGCAGTAATCTCCGCTCGGATGCAAGAGTTGGATCAATATGGAGTAGTACCCCATGTGTAGTCTTAACGTTATGTATACTCCCTTTTGTGCTAAGGGTGAAAAATGACCCGCCTCCACTAAACCCCTAAAATAAAGCAGCTTAATTGAATTTTAAACCCAAAATGTATTTTTGATGAAGAAACAACCTGTCAGTCAGCACAAACTATCTGGGGTTTCCCTCTCCACAGTGCAGAAAGACTGCATTTAGTCAGTATATATACTTTTTTTATTATTATTATTTATTTATTTATTTATCACTGGCATCCTTCCGTCTTCAGGAGACGATGGTTGAGCATCCGTTTTGGGTGAATTTATTTGCACCTTCTATAAAAGCCAACCCGTGAGTGACAGTCCCGGTTGCAGTTTCTGCAGACAAATTGAGTCGCACGCTGTGGCTGAAATTGCTGCGCCTTCCTCCTGTTTCTCTTGTCAGCAAGGTGCTTAAGCCTGTCTGTCTCCACTTTCTGAGTGCCCCGTCTAATGACAAAACGTCAGGCTGTATGATCTTCAGCGCTGGATTCCCACGAACTAGGGTTGATGCCACATAATCTCATGTCCTTCTTGCAGACATCTTTGAATCTCAGTCGGTGGCGTCCAGTTAGCCGTGAACCCTCAGCTAGCTCACCATACAGAAGATCTTTGGGAATGCGACCTGGATCCATTCTTCTAACGTTGCCAAGCCAACGGAGATGCTTCTCACAGAGGATGGCAAAAATGCTGCTCATGTTGGCGCACTCCAGAACTTCTGAATCGGGTACCCTGTCCTGCCACTGTACATGGAGGATGCGTCAGAGGCACCTCAGGTGAAAGCTGTTAAGCTTCCTATCATGCCTAGCGTAGGTTGTCCAAGTCTCACTACCATAGAGGAGTGTTCTTAAAACGCAGGCCTGGTAGACATGCAGCTTGGTTTTCACAGTAAGGTTGGAGTTTTGCCACATTCTATGATTTAGTCTGGCCTTAACTCCTGCAGTCTTGGCAATCCTGCGATTTGCGATTTGCCTCTGCATTGGTGGTAAGTGAACAGGATATAGTCAACCCGAGGTAGCTGAAACGGCACAGCCTCCAGGTTGCATCCATCTATGGCAATGCAGGGAGGATGGTCTGTGCCCTGAGCCATGACATTCTTCTTCTTGAGGTTAATGGTCAGCCCAAACTCCTTGCAGGCATGGGAGAGGCGACTGACAAGCTGCTGCAAACCTTCCTCCGTATGTGAGACCAGGGCTGCGTCGTCGGCAAAAAGCATCTAGCATAGGAGTAACTCAACGACTTTGGTCTTGGCACGAAGGCGAGAGATGTTGAAGAGCTTGCCGTCAGATCTGGTGTGTATGTAGACTCCCTCACTGCAGTCTCTGAAGGCATATTGAAGGAGCAAGGAGAAGAAGATACCAAAAAGTGTGGGCGCAAGGACACAACCTTGTTTCACTCCACTGCTAACTGGAAAAGCGTCAGATGTTGCACCGTTGAAACAGACTGTGCTGTGACTGTGTCCTCATGGAATTTGGTGATGACTGCCAGAAGTTGTGGTAGACAGCCGATCTTCTTCAGTAGTTTAAAAAGTCCACTCCGGCTAACCAGATCAAATGCCTTGGTCAAAACAATAAAGGGAATAAATGGGGGCATCTGCTGCTCTTGACATTTCTCCTGAAGCTGGCATAGTGAAAATATCATGTCTACAGGTGATCGACCATCTCGGAAGCCACACTGAGACTCTGGGTAGACACGAAAGGCTAGGATCTGCAGACATATCAGGACAACCCTGGCAAACACCTTTCCAATGACGCTCAGTAGGGAGATGCCCCGATAGCTGTTGCAATCGCTGCAGTCCCCTTTGTTTTTATATACAGTGACGATGTTTGTGTCTCCCATGATATTTCCCTGTTCCCAACACAAGCATAGAAGTTCATGCAGAGGCTGGAGTAGTGCAGGTTTTCCGATTTTCAAGATTTCTGACGGGATGCCGTTGCTCCCTGGAGCCTTACCACAAGCGAGGTGTATTTATATACACACAGTATCTCACAAAAGTGAGTACACCCCTCACATTTGTGTAAATATTTGATATCATCTTTTCATGTGACAACACTGAAGAAATGACACGTTGCTACAATGTAAAGTAGTGAGTGTACAGCTTGTGTAACAGTGTAAATTTACTGTCCCCTCAAAATAACTCAACACACAGACAATAATGTCTAAACTGCTGGCAACAAAAGTGAGTACACCCCTAAGTGAAAACGTCCAAATTGGGCCCAAAGTGTCAATATTTTGTGTGGCCACCATTATTTTCCAGCACTGCCTTAAGCCTCTTGGGCATGGAGTTCACCAGAGCTTTGCAGGTTGCCACTGGAGTCCTCTTCCACTCCTCCATGACGACATCATGGACCTGGTGGATGTTCGAGACCTTCCGTTTGAAGATGACCCACAGATGTTCAATAGGGTTTAGGTCTGGAGACATGCTTGGCCAGTCCATCACCTTCACCCTCAGCTTCTTTAGCAAGGCAGTGGTCATCTTGGAGGTGTATTTGGGGTCATTATCATGCTGGAATACTGCATAGTGATCATGCTCTGCTTCAGTATGTCACAGTCCATGTTGGCATTCATGGTTCCCTCAATGATCTGTAGCTCCCCAGTGCAGGCAGCACTCATGCAGCCCCAGACCATGACACTCCCACCACCATGCTTGACTGTCGGCAAGACACACTTGTCTTTGTACTCCTCACCTGGTTGCCACCACACACGCTTGACACCATCTGAACCAAATAAGTTTATCTTGGTCTCATCAGACCACAGGACATGGTTCCAGTAATCCACGTCCTTAGTCTGCTTGTCTTCAGCAAAGTGTTTGCGGGCTTTCTTGTGCATCAACTTTAGAAAAGGCTTCCTTCTGTGATGACAGCCAAGCAGACAAATGTGATGCAGTGTGTAGCGTATGGTCGAATATAAAGCACACGGAACCAATAAAGACCACATCCATTAACATGAACATGTGATGTTCCTTAGGGTTGCACTGGTTTAAATTAGACTACTGGTTTATGTTGGGAAATAGTCAATGAAATTCATTAGAAAATATGTCTGACTGGTACAAAAAAGAAAAATAATAACCCTGTGATAAAAACTTTAAATAGTCCTGTGCACATTTCTGCTTAGAACTCATTATCTCGAGGATGAGGAACTGCCAGAGCTAGGATTTACAGACCATGCATACAGTGCTGGCTGTTCTACCTGGGGTTTTTTTTTTTTTTTTTTTTTTTTTTTTTTTTTTTTTTTTATAATTAAAACCCTCCCCTCTTTCAGCCATGTCCGATTTGGGTTTAAACCTGAATATAAACAGAGATGGATATTTGGAGCATTAGGATACAGATACCGATCGTATCCTTGCATTACAACCCTGATACTGTGTACCTTATTTTCCGCACTATAAGGCGCACCTAAAAGCCTTAATTTTTCTCAAAAATCGGCCGTGCGCCTAATAATCCGGTGCGCCTTATATGTGGACTGAGTTCCAAAATCTGTACAAATGTTGTGCGACTTTGGTTGGCGTAACAACCGTATGCGCCTTATAACACGGTGCGCCTTATGTATTGGTCAAGTACAGAAATAGACCCCGTAATTGAGACTGCACCTTATAATCCGGTGCGCCTTATAGTGCGGAAAATACGGTATATACCATTTTGAACATATTTATAGACCACCATTCAGATTTTATCATTCAACACTGATAAAGATATTAGCCCCTGGGGCTTGTGTGTAATAAATAATTGTGATTTTTGTTTACTGCTTCAGGAGGCTGTGAAGAAAGACGAGGATCTGCTGACGTTTCCCAGCCAGTTGAGTCATGTTAGTACAGCATCAAGGTATGTTATTTAAGCAGTCTGTAAACCACATACGAACTTTTTTTTTTTGTTGTTGTTCATAACAATTTTTATTGATTCTCATACACTTTTCAGAGTACAACAAAATATATTTTTTACCCCGATAACAGCCCCTCCCACCCCACCCAGGAAAGCTTACATTTGATTAATTTACTTATGATTCATGTACATGTGATTTAATTACATATGATTCATTTTCATACATCCATAC
>JAFFST010045796.1:20863-22520 GCA_022414735.1 Noturus placidus | reverse complement strand
GCTCGAAAACCCTCTAATGTAACTGAATTAGGACAATTCTGCAAAGATGAGTGGGCCAAAATTCCTCCAGGACGCTGTAAAAGCCTCATTGCACGTTATCGCAAACGCTTGGTTGCAGTTGTTGCTGCTAAGGGTGGCCCAAGCAGTTATTAGGTTTAGGGGGCAATCACTTTTTCACTTTGATGTTCTTTTTGCGTTCATTCCTGAATTTCTTTGGGTCTCGGCATGATGTGTAGCTTTTAAGGATCTTCTGGTGGACCTTACTATGTCAAGCAGCTCCTATTTAAGTGATGCCTTGATTGTGAACAGGTGTGGCAATAATCAGGCCTGGGTGTGGCTAGAGAAATTGAACTCAGGTGTGGACAACCACAGTTATAGTATGTTATAACAAGGGGGGCAATCACTTTTTCACACAGGGCCATGATGGTTTGGATCTTTTTTCACTTTTAATAATAAACACCTTCATTTACAAATTGCATTTTGTGTTTACTTGTGTTGTCCTTGACTATTGTTTAAATTGGTTTGATGTTCCGAAACACTTAAGTGTGACAAACATGCAAAGGAACAGGAAATGAGGAAGGGGGCAAACACTTTTTCACACCACTGTGTGTATATATATATTTATATAAATAAACCACATTTTCGAGTTTAAGGGGACTTCATGGCACCTATAGATGCACACGCATACACACTACAGTAAGTGCTATAGTATCAGAGAGCTGGGATTTGATCTGGACTTATTTGTGTTGCACGCAGGCTTTGCCGTACGTCGCTCTGCTGATCGCCATGCTGTTCTTCATCTACGCCGTCATCGGCATGCAGGTGAGCTTCTTAACTGGAACCAAGGCTGTATCCACGTATACATGTGATGGGTTTGTGTAATAACTTGTCCTCATGGTCACACGCCAACGAACTTGGTTTAGTCTAAATATCGTGTGAGATCACCCCGGATCACTGCATATCTGCGCTTGTAGATGATCCTAAACTGTAAGCAGTTTCAGATTGGAGCTTTACAGTTGTTCTGCTGTGCCGTCTGGGTGTGTTACAGATATTTGGGAAGATAGCCATGGTGGAAGGTACACAAATCAACCGGAACAACAACTTCCAGACGTTTCCGCAAGCTGTGCTTCTGCTGTTCAGGTTAGTGTTTCACGCTAAACACAAGCAGTCAGTAATTCTGTCCTGCTTAAGTATGAATCAAATGAAACGGCAAGTCGGAATTAATCAGGAGTCTCGTTTACGTGTGTGTGTGTGTGTTTAGATGTGCCACAGGTGAGGCGTGGCAGGAAATCATGCTGGCGTGTCTGTCCGGGAAGCTCTGTGACCCAGAGTCGGACTATAATCCTGGAGAGGAGATGACCTGCGGCAGCGGCTTCGCAATTGTCTACTTCATCACATTCTACATGCTTTGTGCATTCCTGGTACACACACACACACACACACACACACACAGCGCTCCTAACATCTACTGCTCTCCAGTCTAATATACCGTACGCTACAATATGTTCATAAATGCATCCTCTAGAGGGTTTAAAATCAACGTCACTACAGCTCCATCGCTCGTAATAAAGAAAAGGCCCCGCCCTTGTCACGAGCGGCGTCTCAGATCAGAAAAAAACTCCGCGTTCAGAAGTGTTCACTAATCTAGAAACTCCAG
>JAFFST010045796.1:8363-15863 GCA_022414735.1 Noturus placidus | reverse complement strand
AAAATTCACTCTAAATTCATCTCCGGTGCTTTTTTGTTTTGTTTTGTTGTTGTTTTGTTTTGTTCGAGCGGATTTTAGCACGTGCTGTAAATGTTAGCCACGCGTAGTTAGAGAACGAAGAAGGCGTGTGGCGTTTTTTTTGTTCTCTCCGCCGGTACGTGTGTGAGGGGATTTGTCCTTGTCCCGTCTCCTGTGAAACATTCTCATGTCTAACACACTGTCCTGTCTGACGCTGTCCTGCTGTCGAGAGCGGTCATGTCTCTTACCTGTTACATGTTGACACTAGTGTGTGAGAGCTTTTCTGTGTGTGTCTCCCGTCCGAGTGAACTTGGCAAAGCTGCTCCGGTTCTTAGCTCTCCTGTGTTGTCGTGGTTCCAGGCTGGTCTCCGCACGCTGCATGATATCGGGCCCGAAATCCGCCGTGCCATATCATGTGACCTCCAGGATGAGGAGCTAGTAGACTTTATACCCGAGGAGGACGAGGAGATTTATAGGGTAAAGGACTTCACACTTTTACAAGCGCCTTCTGCACAACTGATCAATGTCTCAATTTGCCACTTTTGTAGTGTCCATTACAGGAGAGCAGCTTTGGGGCATTTTTCTTCTCCAGAGTGAACGGACAGCTAGATCTTGGCTCTCCGTGGTAACTTATGATTGCCTATAAAGCTTTCAGGGTGCAGACAAAATTTAGTGACAACCTTCTTGGAAGAAAGGAGGCTGAGCTGGCTAATATTACTGGGGTTACAGAGGAATGTGTACCGCTGGTGTTTGGCTAATGATTTTGACCTTCAAGGATAAATATTTACAATTTCATGAATTTATTGCAGAGGAGACTGTCAATCAAATGAATTACAGATGAGACAGTAGATGGTAAAGAAGTAAAAAGTGATATTTCATTTGCTGATTTTGTATTTTTATTTATTCCCAAAATAGCTTTAAATAACTAAAGATAGAGGATATATTAGTTCATCAGATTCACTCATACCATGAACCATTTAACCAGCTTCTTTTCTGTTCGCTGTGTTTTTTTTAAAGACATCAGCTGACATAACTAGACCACAGTTTTATTGAGATGTAATGGCTTCGTCATCTCACACTCGCGGGTGTTTATTAACAGCGAAACGGTGGCCTTTTCGGCAATCACATTAACCACATCAACGGCGACCCCCACCGAGGTTCCGGGCATCAGACCAACGCCACGCAGCGCCCCCTACAGGTTCATCCTCCCCCGCACTACGCCAATATGGAACAGCCTGTGGGCCGGCTGGACCGCGCCAACGCCATGGCCCAACATAATCATCATCACCACCATCACCATCATCACAATCACCACAATTCTTACAGCAAGTCACCCAAGTCCACCAACATCAATCTGAACAATGCTAACATGTCCAGCCTGCCCAATGGAGGCCATAATCGCTACTACCAGCATGCCCCGGCGAACGGCTACACCGGACCGCACTACCCAGGGGAATACGAAAAGCCCAGAACGCCAAACGGACAGAGGTGAACACACAACACGAGTCATTCTCCAAGATGGCACATTGATTGTTTTTAAGCGTGGTGTTGCTTTCACATAATCGAAAGCTAATTCCCATTTTATATGCAGTATTGAACTCATTTCCATCCAAACTAGTCATCACTGGTTATTTTCTTAATGTTTTCAAACCCTAAAGTTTGACTTAATATGCATGCTTTTAATATGATGCGTTATTTCCATTCTATACGTCTTGTGTTCGTAACGATGAGACTTTTGACCTCTTCACCCATATTGTCTGATCGTCCCCTTTTAAACATTATCGTATTTATTGAGCGTTTCCTGCTGCATGTTTCAGAACATCACCGGCTCTTGTTTCGGCTCACGACCTGGCCTCTTATTCCCATTCGCACCGGTTTCCTTTTCGCTCATGTTCAAGATTTATACTGTACATCTGTACTTTGGCTTCTGGACTAAATGACCTATGTAGCGATAATTCTGTAGATCCAGACCGCTGTACAGATGACGTTTTAATCCTTCAAACCCCTACCACCATCCTTCTGCATATATAACAATGCTGTATATACCTCGTACTCCGTATGCTATATATGTAACCCTCTCACTTCCCTTCCTTCTGTGCCCTTTCAACCTTTCTGTCTTTCTTTCCTAACTTAAATGCTTTCTCTTAACCTTCTCTCTACCTTCTGAAGCAGAAGGCGCTACTATGAGACCTATATTAGGTATGTTCTACACTAGGTACAGCACATTTTCTTATAGCAGGTATTACTGCGTTTAGAAGTTCCTGACACGTCCAGCTGGTGGACAGAAAGCGGAACTACAGTCTTCGAACGTTCTCTTCTTCCTCTCTGCTCACATTCTCAATACAAAACCCTTATATTTTTAACTGACCAAACAGAAATGAGCTATTCACCAATCTGCGTTGTGATTGGTCGATAGACTGGAGAGCATGAGACTAAGGCTTGCTGCATGTGCCTGCTGGGTAAATAAAGACCACTCATAAAATGCTAGCCTTAAAGGACAACTCCTTTAGGATTACCGCTAATTGTAAAATCTGATTGGAAACCATCCATCCATCCATCCATCTTCAACCGCTAACTCCTTTTCAGGGTCACGGGGAACCTGGAGTCTATCCCAGGGAGCATGGGGCACAAAATGGCGCACACACAAGGCGGGGTACACCCTGGACAGGGTGTCAGTTCATCACAGGACACAATCACATACACACTCACACACCCATTCATACACTACGGACACTTTATACACGCCCATCAGACTACCATGCATGTGTTTGGACTGGGGGAGGAAACCGGAGTACCCGGAGGAAACCCCCGACACACGGGGAGAACATGCAATCTCCGCCCACACATGGCCCTGGCGGGACTCGAGCCCTGGACCCTGGAGGTGTGACGCGGACGTGCTAACCACTAAGCCACCGGGCACCCCTCTGATTGGAAACCTATGAATAAAATGTTTTATATAGGTGAGCGTAATGGCTCTGAAGTACCTGGAGTTGTCCTTTAAGTAAGCCTTATTGGGTAAAGTTATCGATGCCTTAGGCTAGCCTGTACGCTAGTCTGCTTTTTACCTGTGTCAAACCAAACCAAATAAGTCTAGACTCCTTAAAATTTTAGTTAGCAGAAAATTCTACATTTCCAGTGGGTTCTGGGCCAGCTACATCAACAGGTCTTAACTAAAATAGATAATAGCTAAGACTGCTTTTTAGATATGCCCATTGCACAAAATAAAGATCCATGTGAAACTGTATGTAACAACAACAGTAGTTCCTAAAAACGGTCCCCAAAGGATGACGCTACCGCCACCATGCTTCACGGAAAGGATGGAATTGACCAGATGAAGAACGGGGCTTGTTTTCCTCCAGATGTAAACCTTTGCATTCAGAGTGCTCGTTCTCATGGTCTGAGACTCTTCATAGGTGACAACTGCACTCTAACAAAAAACAAAACAACCCCTCCCAGTAGTGAAGCATGCTGAAGGTAGAACAACAGGTTGGGTCTACTTTTCCGTCTCAGGGCCTGGACAGCCTGTAATCATTGAGGAGATATTCAAAATGGAACACATAACAGTAATTCAACTTATTCATTATGAAGTGTTTCATCAACGGATAAAAAATAGTTTGACCAACTATTCCACAAACAACACTAGCACTATAGCCATGTCTGCGTCTAGACATTCTTGGTTTGAACACGGCGCTCAGACACACGTGTTGGAGTTTGACATGGCATGGCTCTGCATGATCATCCTGCTCGTAGCTTGCACGGTGACGGATAGTCTGTCCTCGTCTTAACCTCTGACCTTCCGCACAGGCCACGTGGCAGCATCCGGCGCCAACCCACTATTCGTCGTGAGGAGGATTTTGATGAAGACCGCTACTCTGGGGAGTACTACAGCGGAGAGGAGTTTTATGAAGAGGACGGCATGCTGTCGGGAGACAGGTATCACCACTGCACATTAGATCAATGCTCATGGGTCATCATCGTTCCACGTAGATGATGCTCCTCAAAATAAATACGTAAATAAATAAATAAATAAATAAAAATGCAGTGTCCGTTTGATTTTAAGCCTTCGTCTGTGTTGCCACTTAATAAGATTAGCTTTCAGTCACTTTCACTGAGCATTAATACTCCTCCTGCCCAGGTATCCCAGCAGCGATCAGGAGTACGAGATGCCCCGTGGCTACCACCATCCCGACAGTTACTATGACGACGACGAGCAGCCCCTTTACCACGACTCGTATAGGTCACCAAAGAGACGGCAGCTTCCTCCCACGCCACAAGGTAGACATTTTTTATATTAGACTGCTTTAGTGCATTTAATTAACGTAGAAATCGACTGAACGCACTGGTGACTATATTCTGTCTTTACTGGTCACGCTCTGGTCACGCTTTATTGGTCACTTTATCCATCACACACCCAGGCAACCGGAGGCCGTCTTTCAACTTTGAGTGTCTGCGCAGGCAGAGCAGCCAGGATGAGCTTCCTCGCCAACGGACTGCTCTTCCGCTCCATTTAATGCAACATCAGGTATCGCTGCGTTATTGCTGCACCTTTAAGACCTAAACAAACCAGCGGTGTCATCATTAATTAAAATCAACAACAATGCGAAAAGCAACCATTTGTCAATTGTTTTGTCGCTGATGGAGTTGTTAAGCTAGCTTTGAAGTTACATGTAATTTATTAGTGCCTGTTTTAGTGTTTGACCTAAAAGACTTATTAAATTCAATTAAAGTAGTGGGTCGTAGTGGTCTTTTGTATCCATGAGCTTTGGTCTGTTTCAGGTGATGGCAGTAGCAGGGCTTGACTGGAGTAGAGCTCACAGACTCTCACCTAGTCGCTCCACTCGGTCGTGGGCCACACCTCCTGCCACGCCTGCCAGTAAAGACCGCACCCCCTACTACACACCCATGATCCGTGTGGACCGTCCGCACCGGGACAGCATGGGTGGCAGCTACTGCTCGGTGAGGAAGAGCTCGTGGTACACGGATGACCCGGAGTACCAGCAGAGCACCTACTCGCCGGTGCACCTGAAAATCCCACCCGAGTACCGGAAACAGTACCACCAGAAGAGAGGCAGCGCCACCAGCCTTGTGGAGGCGGTAAGTCTAGCACTTGGTTGGAAATTCTGTCATGCAAGGACGCAGCGTATGCCACAATTATTTTTTATAAATGTACTGTAAATGTTTGAAAGTGGAATTCTGTGTGGGCTGCTTGGTCGTGGTAGCATGGATTTCTGAGTGAACACGAACTAGTTTTCGATTAATATCAAGTCTTTTTTGTTCTAGAAGGTCTGGAAGGTTCTATGCAGTCCGGCACAGTTTAGTTCCCTGGTTTAGCATAACTAGTTAACGAGCAGGTTTATTAGGTGTGTTCAAACAGGAACATCACCAAATTGTGCTGTACTCCTGGATATAGAATCATCAACATGATGCATCTAGACATCGGACGTGTTCTGTTTGAGTGCTATAATGACTGACTTTGTGTGTGTGTTTGTTTTACGATGAACAGGTTTTAATATCAGAAGGACTGGGCCGATACGCCAAGGACCCAAAGTTTGTGGCGGCTACAAAGCACGAGATCGCAGACGCCTGCGATATGACCATAGATGAGATGGAAAGTGCGGCGAGCCACCTGTTGAACGGCGGAGTCGTGCCCGGGGTCAACGGGGTTAACGTTTACCCAGTCATGACTCAAATAGAGTACGACGTGCAGGACGTTTCGGCCAACTACAGCGACGAAGAGCCAGAAGCCGATTCCCGGCCTCGTTATGAAGAGGACTTGGCGGACGAAATGATATGCATCACCACGTTATAGCGTCTGGTTAGCAGCCAAAGCTAACGGAATTAATCGTCACACAAAACTGAAATGCATCTATTGGCTTATAACCAAAAGAAGTGCCTTCCTTTCCAGTGGAGTAGAAAGGCACCAGGAGTAAAGACACACTTGCCCCGCCTACTCTCTCCCTATTGGTCGAGGTGCATATCCATCACAGGCCCGGGGGGGGTTGGGGTCACTTTGCCAGGAAACAGTGTTCCGCTCTGTCAGACTTCTGATGGTGATGCTCTGCAGCTTGCCGGTAAGCTGATGATGAAGTCTGTGCTGAACTGTGTCTGGCGGCTCGTCCTGTCACGACAGGCTACGGCCCGTCGACCGGCGGTATTCTCTCCAAGGTGATGACAATCAGATTAAAAATGTCATTACCTCAGTCACTTTATTAAGGGTTTTTTGCATATCCCGCATGTTTTCAGTGCAAGCTAAGTAAGGCAGATCTCCCCATAGAGGCTTTCGTTTCCACAGATTCATTAAAAGGTCTATGAGAATTATTAACTCTTTAGATAACTAACTAACACCACTAAGACCAATTCTGGACTTATTGCTTTTTAAAAATCTGGAAATTAGATACCTTTTTAAAATCAATCAATCAATCACAGAACATATTGCAGCGTTTGTGTCGAATGCACTAGCAGGCAGGTTATTTTTTTAACTCTAGGTCCGGCCTGTTTGGGCTTTCGTAAAAATAACTATGCTGTAAATGAATTGTAATATAAACGATAAAGAAACTTTGGAAAGAGACATATTTTGTAATTATGGACGGTAGGAAAAAGGACTCGGCAATATTGATGCTAATTGATGTTACTGTATTATGGAGAGGAAAAAAAACACGTGCGTGAACTCATTAGATACGGGACTCTAATTTAAAAAAAGACAATGATTTGAATTTTTGCTCATATGCATTCTTACTGGGTGTGTGTGTGTGTGTGTGTGTGTGTGTGTTTGTGAGATTACATGAAACAACAGCTTTACCCATTCCTTCCCTGAAATTCCATGAAAGTAGGAATCTCCGCTGCTGGACACTTGTTTAGGGCTTGTGGAGCTGTTGTGCATGTGGTTGTGTTCTTGTGTTATCGAGGAGGTTCAGTCCACCAGTGTTTCCGTTGTGTATTCGTTGTGCACTGGACGTCTGACCATGTCACATGCTCTTACGCTTTCGACGATGCTGCTTAAAATCGTGTATTACGACAGAAAGACTGAGAGGATGGCCGACGCCGACACGTGCTAGTCTTATTTTCCCTTTAGCGCGACGGACTGAAAGGAGCCCGCTAGGGGGTGGGACGGTCCCGGGAGTCCAAACAGGGACTGGAGTGGCAAAGCAATATCGGTTCTTATCTGTCTGACTCGTTGTCTCTCTGGCTTCTACTTATACCTACCTCCATTAACAAAAGGAAGACAACGGCCCTGATTTACTAACAGTCTGAATGAAATGTTAAGCATGTCGCGAGTGATTTATAAATAACTGCGTCAATGACCTCACGTGAAAACTGGGTTTCTGCACGTGTCATTTGTTCGATAGTCCTCAAAGAAAGAGTAAGACTCAAACTCGGCACACGTGCTGAATGTCTAATGTGAACTCAACATCGCTCTGGGAATATTTCATATTTAAATATATATATATATATATATATATATATATATATATATATATATAT
>JAFFST010045795.1:22547-32670 GCA_022414735.1 Noturus placidus | reverse complement strand
GGGGAGAGAGAGAGAGAAGTTTGGCCAGTGAGGAAGCTATATAAGGGTTTAGTGGATAATTAAATGTTAATTGGAATAAATGTTTGGTTCTGATATGGAGAACACTGATGTAGGGTTCTACACAGAACCCTTAAAGGTTCTCCCAGAAGCACAACTCGTGTCTTCATGAGTGGATTTAGGTTTATTGTAGTAATAAACATTGATGTTATTGTTATTAAAGCTGGTACATGCAGGTTATTTACAGCTAATAAAAAAGGCTAAACATCATGTTCATGTGCTTCTATGTTGTCGATACATAAGTGTGTGCCCCCCCCCTCCATTTTTTCCCGTCTTCTCATTTCCTGGTCTGAGTTGGAGGTGCTAAGTGTCGATGATGATTGTTTATTCTTCGTCAGAGTTCCTCTCGTGTGAATGTAGTAAAGTCGTGCTGAAGTCACACCAGCGTGTCAGTGATGCGCCGCCGCTAATGAGCTCGGGTTTGGATTTCGGAGAATGGAGTCTGAAATAAGAGCCCTGTGCTGAAGCTATCAGGCGTCAAACTGCAGGCCTGTGATAAGTGTGTGTGGCTTTAAACATCGCAGTGTAACTGATCCACCGATCGAGTCGGTTCTTCACACCACCCAGGTGACTACTGTCCTATACCAGCACTGATCACTGATGACGGTCCTATACCAGCACTGATCACTGATTATATACCAGCACTGATCACTGATGACGGTCCTATACCAGCACTGGTCACTGATGACTGTCCTGTACCATCACCCCTCTCATTATTCTCATTATTACACCAATGATTTTTGATGGTGGGAAAAGTGAGTCGTGTGCATTTGATTTTCAAATACATATCAGAGTGCCAATACTTTTGAATACCTTCCTAATGAATGAATTTTACTTTTAATTGCCAAATGATTGTGCAAATGACAAAAAAAAAAAAAATATTGTTATAATTTACTTTTTTAAACTACTTGTAAGATGTACGGTTCAGAAAGTATTGGCACCCCTCCTGCAGTGAGCTGCTCTGCAGAGCAGTAGCAATGTTCCAGACGCTGATCTGCTCTCAGTGTGTGTTTGTCATTGTGCAGATCATCTCTGGGATAAATTTAGACCCGGAGACGGAGAACCGAAAGAGCCTGCTCTTCTGTGGCTGCTGTGCGTTGTCATGGTGATTCTTGACCTTTAGCTTGTCTTTTTTCCTCTCGGCCACTTAATCGACTTCTTCATAACGGCGGTGTTATTGATGATGAGAAGAGACGATGCTTTTAAGCGAGAGTGAGAGTGAACAGAGAGCAGAGACCTTTATCCGGCTCTGGACAGGACGGGGATGAGCAGCGCTTGCTGACTATACACCGTCTTAATCTTACTGTTTATTTAGTAATGACCATTGGGTTGAATTATTCCTTCAGCTGTTTAACTCCACGCGTTAATGACCTCACTGAAAAGGGAAATATTTTCCTTGCATTTTAATGAGCTCTTTCAGGCATTTTTAAATCATTTTAAAAATGTTTATTTTGTGAAATAATAAATACACAATTTATATTATTGTGTAAATATAATATATTACACACACACACATACATACAGAACAACGATACAGTTTTCTTTTAAAATTGACTTCAATTACAAGCACTTTATTTATTTATTTGTTTGTTTAAGGTAGCCCCGGACCATTAGAGCAGAAAAATGTTCTAGCAAAGAAAAGAGACCGTGAGTGAGTGAGGGAGTGAGGGAGTGAGTGAGTGAGGGAGTGAGGGAGGGAGTGAGGGAGTGAGGGAGGGAGTGAGTGAGTGAGTGAGTGAGGGAGTGAGGGAGGGAGTGAGGGAGGGAGTGAGGGAGGGAGTGAGGGAGAAGTTAAAGTCACTTCAACACCGACATGATGTTTTCTTTTAGATGGAATGCCACATTCACAGACAATATTACTTCTACTTAAGTATGAAAAGTACTTGGTTATTATAAATGTCATGTTTTATGGGTTTTTTTAATCAAAAATCTTTCCTACAAACTGAACAAAGCCACAGTGTGGTGTAAGAAATAAACCTGGAGCTACGATAACGTTCGCTAGTTGAACAGAGAACTCGCGAAACAAACGAAACCTTCCGCTTGGTAAAGCGACGGACGGACGGACGCTAAATTGATGTCGTTCTTTATACAACACATTTCCACACTGCACTCACTCTACTACAGATTTCAGGACGAGTTCCTGAGAGACAGCGAGCTGATCATTTGAGTATTTACTAAGTAAAGGGTAGCAGTTAGCAAGTTAGCATAGGTGCTAGTATGGCTAGCAGTGATGGTGGTTGGAAAACTGGCTAAGGATTATTTTTTAAAACATTTAAATAGCCAAATATTTTTCCACATCTGGACATAATGAACGTTGAAATTATTTTCGAAGCTGAGCACGTGACGAGACGTGGGGCTGGATATTAGCAGTGTGTCACTTGCTAACTGCTAAAGTTGTTGTTAAGTAAGTCATTTGTGGGGTAAAAGAACTCAAAGTTTAAATAGACAATCACAGAATTTTATGATTATTGAGCAGTGATGGACAGTAAATGACTGGGCTAAAGTCTCCTCCGAAACTATTGGAACGGAAAGGACCGTTCTTCTCTGTGCGGTACACCGAAGGCATTTGTGTTTGAGATCAAAAGAATTTCAGTGTTTATTTCCACATATTTACATTTAGATGCGTTCAACAACTTGGAACATGGCGTCTTAGACTCCGCACATGCTGGGTGAGCAGAAATATTGGAACAGGTTTGTGTTTTTCTTCACAGCTTTCACAATGTTTGTCATCAGCTGTTGTTTTCCTCGGCCGAGCTGTTCTCTGTCTGGTTACTCAGTACAGCAGAGGTTTCTTTCTTTTTCAGGACATTCCAGATTGTCATATTGGTTGTACCCAATGTCTGTGCGATGTTTCCGATAAATTTTCCCACTTTTCTCCCATAGACAGCTCTCTGATCTCCATGTTAGTTTGTCCTTTTTAACAATACAGGTGAAACCTAGGGCTCAAACAGAGCGTAGACATTCAGAGCTATTCATTATTTAAACAATCCATTTAACAGAGCACACCTGGGCTGTAGGAAATACCTGTCTGTCACATGTTTATACATTTGGAGAATGGGTCGGAAATGTCAAGAGCTGAAATTTGGATTTATTGCAAATGGTAAAATGGCGCACTTATATAGCGCTTTACACTGTGTCTCATTTACCCACACACACACCAGTGGTAGCAGAGCTGCATGCAAGGTGCTAATGGGAGCCATCGGGAGCAACTTAGGGTTCAGTGTCTTACCCAAGGACACTTCAGCATGTGGAGTCATCTGAGCCGGGAATCGAACCGCCAACCCGCTCTACCACTTGAGGCACAGCCGCCCCATTGTCTCAAACCCTGATGTCTTAAATTTAATTTAAGAGGGGACTATACATGTAAGATGTGTGTACATGATACAAAAGGAAATAAGTCACTTCCTGTGGTCTTTAATGCTCACTGCAGAACCCACAGCATCTATAGAGGAACATAAACGTGTGAAAGTATGCATGTGTCGGGTGAAGAGCGAGTCTCGGGGTATAAAGTGATCATGTATACTGGTGTAAGTGATCTGTTGGAGTGCAAAGTTCATCCTGATGTTATCGTTTCTGTAGTAAGAGCTCCTTCGCAGGGGCGTGTACCGCGGACGTTCCACGTAGCGGTTTTAAAAAGCTTGTGGATATGCTGATGGTCCAAGTGGAACCCTTTAAGGAGACTAAGAACCCGTAGCCCGGTATAGTGAAACACACATCAGAAAGTGAAGTGGACTCGGGACTCCGTGGTCTGATAAAGCTTTAATTTAATGACAGTTTCCCTGCTGCAGTTTAGACGTTTTCCCCCAAAACACAGCGACATCTATGAACAAAAAAGGAACAAATGGGATTTTTTTTTAAACAAACCAAAAAAAAAAAAAAACAGCCATAGTTCTACTTTCCCATACTGCAGATAAAAGAGAGGAACTACCTCATAAAGTCCAGTTCCAGAATAAATTAAGCAGTTGAACAATCAGAAAAAGTCATAAATAAACTGTACATGTTTTTATTATTATTTTATAAAAGTGGGTCTTCAGCATCGAGTGTGTAAAATAAGTAACGGTGGATCACAACTGGACTGTTCTGGAACCTTTTTCCACACACGAGCGAGGCTGGTGGTGTCACAGTACATCGAACATACACTCTCTCACACACACACACACACACACACGGCCCATATTCACACCACCAGGGGCTGGGTTTAGGGCCAGAACTAATGGAAAGATCTCATTAGTGCTGCGTTTAGATATAAGGATGTACACACACACACACACACACACACACACACAGTGATGTCATGGTTAAGGGTAAAGTCAAGGTAACCCTAAATTGGAATTTGATGTTTGCAGTTTGAGCGCCACAAACAAACACACACACACACACACACCCCCCAGTTCAGTCAAACACACACCTCATAATGTCCAGTTCCCCACAGTGAGATACACTACAACAATACACTCTCACAGTATTGAAAAAAAGGTCACACACACACACAGTGCGTCATTCTCGCTCAGGAAGAGGACATGAACCAAAAATGGAACAATAGAAAATTTCACGTTATAATATTTCTATTCACTACAGCGGCATTACCAGTACAGCAACACACACACACACACACACACACACACACACAGCTAACACCTATTTACATGCAACGCAGTGGTACATATTATGAAATGTTCAATAAAATGTGAAAAGTTCAATAGAGGGCTGTGTGTGTACTGCATGAGTAATATATCCGTGTGTGTTTCATACACTAAACCTAAGCTGAACACTTTTATTGCTGACTGATGTTTTTTTCTTTCAGAAAACCCTCAGTACCGGTCAGTGGGGTAAAAAGAGAAGGTATGGAGAACTTGGTGTTGGAGCGAAGCTTCAGGTTTGTACACAAAACATGACCTTTATTTCCTGTTAGTTGAGGGAACGAGGGAAAAATGCAGTAAAATCTCCAGAAGAACACTGTCACACTTCCTGCGGTCTTCAGGCTTGATCCTGCTCACAGTCATGATGGTTTAAATTGTTTATTTTGCAAACAGGAACCATCCAAGTTCATCAGGAACCATCGCAGGAATGCAAGCGGCATTTTAACCGCTTTGTAACGATCCCAGTATCAGATACACAGCAAAGTGTCGAGTCTGTCCGATCTTCTCTCAGCCTTCTGCGTTATAAAGTGCCGCTTCTGACCCTTTTACCAGGGTCCTTAATGAAACCTGACATCAGCAGTCTACGCACATAATGTTAGATAACAGATTTTATTTCACATGAATGAACTCGAAACACCGTGAGGGAACGCGAGAGCGCCGCATCAAAATGTTTTTCAACCGGGAGCGTGGAGAGAGAATGAATTTATTCTTCTGATTTCCTTCAGCGAGGCGCAAAAGATCAGCGCTCACGAGTTGAAATGAATCATCAGGGGAGTGAGGGGGGTACATGAACGTGCGTCATGTCGTGAACTTGTCAGCACGGCCAAAGAGAAATGCACCACACTAGTAACTATACAGGTGTGGCCAGGGGGCGGAGTTAAACTCTATATTTCAGTCAGTTCATTCAGCCCGAACACGCCTGATCCGACCGATCAGAACCGCCAAGAGCCCTTCATGAGTCGTATCCGGAGTGTCACGTGCCGTCTGAGAATAAATCAACATCATCATCATCAAGCGAACGTAAAATAACGTTCCTGCATAACTGTCCGTTACAGTTCATCTCCAATCAGGAGTCACGCAGGGGAAAACCCCAGAATCGTCCATTAAAACTCTCGCAGCGTTCCCGCTAACGGAATATTTGTGGCACTAGGATTTTTTTACTGCCCTGTCAATCTAAAGCAAAGATAATATTTCAAAACCATCCTTTTTAACCTGATTATCACTGATGTGAATGTCGCCACTATGCACTGAACTTGAAACCGGAACTCAAGCTTGATGTAGGACCTCATAAAGCATAAACAAACCAAAAAAATCCTAGCGGCACAGAAATATTTTAAACTCTGAAGTCTACAAGGCGTGGAAATGTTTCGCTGCGCGCTGATCTGAGGTTTTAAACCGCAACTGCAATCTCACACTAATACTGATCGAGCTCGTCAGTCACTACAGACAATTCTCTTTTCATTGGCAGATCAAATGTGACACCTTCAGTCATCAGACATCATAAAAAAAAGCAACAGACATCTGTGGGAAAACAGCAGTGCATGAAACGCAAGAATCCATCGCTCTTCATGTCCTCGCGCGAGGATCCGCGAACCCTGCGCGAGGATCCGCGAACCCGGCGCGAGGATCCGCGAACCCGGCGCGAGGATCCGCGAACCCTGCGTGAGGATCCGCGAACCCGGCGCGAGGATCCGCGAACCCGGCGCGAGGATCCGCGAACCCTGCGTGAGGATCCGCGAACCCGACGCGAGGATCCGCGAACCCTGCGCGTCACTGAAATGAACGTGTTTTTAGATACTCGTCCGTACGGAGACGAGTGCACGACTCAATCAAGGACTTGCTTTGATCATTAATCATGAAATACGCAATAACGTACACGAGGCGAACGTCACGTAGCAGCATGTGGTCACGGTATCGACTCATCCATACTTTAATCACCATGGCGATGTACCGGTGCATGCAGTGCTGTTCAGAACCACAGGACGTAAAAAATATAAATAAAACTCATTTTAGGAAATAGTTTTTTTTGTTTGTTTTTTTTTTTTAACGAAAATCCACTCAACAACGTTGACACGCCCTCTTCCTTCACCTTCTACGTCATTCGTTATTGGCTCATTTTGGGACTCGGATCACGGGGCCTGCAAAAGCACCAAGAACATAAATACTCCATTATACTCGACTACATGCCTGGCAACGCACACACTCGCACACACTCGCACACTCAAAAATCAAAATAAAGTAAAAAAAAAGATTCACTTGTTAATTAAAACTCTCACAGGTAAATCTGAAATGATGAGCAGTTATTCCTGCGTGTTCTGTCCCCGCCCACTTCTCCACCTCTTCCTGTTTTGTCACAAGTGTGTCCACTGCTTCAAGGTGCTTTTGCCCCCCCCCTGTTTTTTTTTTTTTTTTCTTTTTTATACGTCCAGTATTTCCTCGGCCGTGCCGCCGCAGCGTAGCCGGTACCGCCCTGTCCTCCAGCTGATGGTGGGATCCCACAGAGCCGAGAGGAAGATCTGGATGGTCATGGACTCCCGGATGAACCAGGCCACGGCGTAGTCCAGCTTGGAGAATGATGGCGGACCGCCCTGAGGAACGACAAACAGCAGACAGGTCTGTGAGTTACACCTCGTAACAGTCCAAATAATATGTATTTCAGTTAAAGTAGGATCTATCAAAAATATTGGAACACAACTGGCAGGTGTTTGTTGTTGTCCAGCTGTGTCCTGTTAGATTGATTGATTGTATAAACAATTAATAGCTCTGAAGCTCTACTCTTGGTTCGAGCGCTGGGTTTTTGCGTTTGAAGATCGGAGAGCTGTCTACATTGGGCACAGCATAACTCCTCTTTAACATCAAGGCTATTAAAGGCAGCTGAAGAAGCAAGCTTTCACCATTTTCCCCCATGAATGTTCTGCTGAATATTAAACGTTACTCAAGTCAGCGTCTGTCCTGCGTCTGCCTCGGGATGTCACGCAGACATCAATCCATCCTCAGTTGTTTTGTAATAATCTGACACGAACGTTTACACGCCTATTATTTTTCATTAACGGGTTATTAACATGTAGTTCAAATCGGTTTAAGCGGAGGTGTTTATAAGAATGTTTTTAGTCTGACTGAACTCCGAGACGGATTATTATGCAATGAATGAGCGTGTGTGTGTGTCATCTCCCGCCTCAGGTGTTACCTGAATTCCTCGGAGCTGGATGTAGTCTGAGATGAACCAGGCGAGACAGTGGCACATGAAGAACACCATGATATCCCAGCGGAACATGTGATGAGCCGACCAGCCGATGATCAGACTCGCCACGAAGCACTCCGAGATGGGCTCGATGATGGTGGCGGGGAGCATGTTGATGCGCAGCTTCGCCCATCTGCAGCAAACAGACATCATCATCATCATCATCATCAAAGCGGTTTCAAATTCGTCTGTGAATTCAGTGTCGCATTTCAGACTCGTATTAACACAATGCTGTATCGTATTTCGGCCAATCAGCAGCCAGGAAATGATTGTGATGAAAGTTGAAGGTGATGCACTGACCCTGTGAAAGCTGAGCGTTTCGACATGTTTGTGACATGGAGACACGATTTAGTGAATGTTAAAGAGAGAAAAAAGTGACCAAATAAATGCTAAATATTTATGCAACAGTACTTAAGATGACATCATTCATAATAATAATAATAATAATAATAATATAAAACTATTAGACAGGACTAGATAGATAGCAGAGTTCATGTCTGAATTTGTTTCGAAGTACCACTAAACTACCACCGACGTGTGAAACAGGTTGTGTGGCTGTTAAAAGAACGGCTGTTGTAGCGTTTATTATTTCCAATTAAAATAATCTATGAATATGTATAAATATTCAAATTGCCCTCTAGTTAACATTGCTGAAATAGCTAGTGGGTTAGTTAACTACTCATTTTCAGTCTCGCCATCGTTTTCTCACTTGTTTATTTACTTAAACATCTCAGAATATATTACATCGTTACCACGACAACCATCATCTGTTCGTCACGAACGCCGGCTACGATAGCACGCAGTGTGACGTCTGCAGCTACAAATATTCACATGTCCCCCTACATCACGCTCTCATAATGACAGCATTACATTTATTTACGATTAGTTAATGACATCACACACTGTTGAGGTGTAGCTCCGCCCCAAAATATGTTCATTTAATTCTGTTTAATAGAAATGTTTGGTTACAAAGACATAAATTAAAAAAAACTTTTAAAAAGAAAATACTACTAATATCGACGGTGTGAAAGAAGAACTACAGAATAATTCTGTAAGGAACTGACGGGTGAGTGGAGAATGAAGTGCTGCGAGTGTTCACGAGGTCGTGTGGAGCGACGCGGTACCTGATCATGCGTGACTGGAACTGAGCGATGGAATACGAGCCGGAGTTCTGCATGGCCACCTGCGTCGCCATGGAAAATTTCCATCCTCTGAAAGACAAAAGAGAAGGAGTTGATTTTCCCACGCGGCGCGGTGAGGCGTGACGGCGGAACGTTATGTCACACGTGTGAGAGAGAGCATGATAACCAGAATAAAGAAACCGGACCTGTCAGCGATGGCTTTGGCCATGAAGTAATCCTCAGCGATGTACTGAGCGAACGCGATGAGACCTCCAGCCTGGTCCAGAACATCCTTCCTCATCAGACACGACATTCCCGTCACACACTTAATCCCCGTCACGTTAGCTGAGATGTAGGAGCGTGGGTGTGACGTTCCGAAGTACACCTACAGGAACACAGGACCGGGACACGCCCACTGAGTTACACACACACAGAGGGCACACCCACTCAGAGGGAAAGACTGTGTGTTGGTCTCGTGCTGTGGCTGGATGGAACGGATCGGTGAGAGTTGCCGCTTGCATGTGGGGGAGGAGTTAAACATAGCGGTGACGTCGGACACATCCTGCTTCCTGTAGTGATGCTGGCGCGGTGTTTACTTTATCGCAGACGAAGTGGATTAGATGTAATATTTCTCAGATATACAGACGCCTGAATTTCACACGTAGCAAACACTTCACTGAATAGTGTTTATACAGCGCCTGTACGCTCACCGAAAACCTGAATTATTTAAAAACCAATAAAGAGGGGTGTATATTATTATCTGTTTTATTTTGATAAACACTATGATCACATTAAGATCACAGGAAAAGGGTTTTTACTGATCTAAAAAGACACAGTTTCTTCTTGTGTTACAGAAATGGTGTTTTTAATAATCTACTGTATCAGTAATATACAGTAATATAATACTGATGCACCTGTAGAACATGGAGGATCAGCGCGAGTTAGCACTACTTTCACCACCAAAAGAAAAAACTCTGCATGTCTGCAGCATGAGACACTTTGTTTACACTACAGCATCGTTACCAGAAGATCCAGCTTCTAACACCCCCCCCCCCCCCCCCCCC
>JAFFST010045794.1:0-18997 GCA_022414735.1 Noturus placidus | reverse complement strand
TTGTTATTCTGTCTCTCACTGTTCCAATAAACCTACCATTAAAATTATAGACTGATCATTTCTTTATCAGCGGGCAAACGAGCAAAATCAGCAGGGGAGCAAATACTTTTCCCCCACTGTAGCTTTGTGTTTTTCTAAGCAAACATGGCATGATTATTGTGCACGCCATGCACTTTTAGGAAAAAAAACGCTCAAGCGTTCTTTAATTTGTCTCTCCTTTCCTGTTCAATCAAGGCACCATGTTTAAAGCTAGAAAGGTTTCTAAGAGTGTACAAAGTACAAAACAATCACAATCTTGCGTTTTGAGTGAATAACTCATTATTAACACATTATTTGCCTTGACACGTTTATAAACTTGCTTTCATGCCATATATTTACCAAAACTGGTTAAACCGATGAAATAGAAACCATTCTTTAACTCACCCACCACAGAGACGGACGACATGGCCGAACCGTCCACGATTATGCTGGGCAGGGATAATGAGACGGTCTTCTCAACTGCACTGTCTAACAGAGAGAAACCAGAGAGAACATGTGATGCAAACTACAAATGACAAACTGGATCGATGGACAAGATGGACAAAATATTTATCTGTTATAAAACAGAAAAACGTTAATGAAAGAGGTGTGTCTCACCTGATGGACAGAGAAGCTCATTGTAGCTTTTATACAGTTTGGTTCCTTCAGCCTGAAAATGGCAGCAGAATAAAAATACAATCATAATCACAATTACAGCGGCAATGTCATATATCAAGGAAGGAACTCTGGACTTCATTTCCCAGCAGCCACTGCACCATATTACATCATTGTCACATGACCACCTGCTTGTCCATGCTTCCATGTTTAGTTTTTGCCACAGTATTTTGCCTCGTGTTGTTGTGTCTCTGTACTTTGTTTGTATATTAAATGTTGGAAGATCTGCGCTTGCTTCCGTATCCATCTTTGTAACGTGACAGGCAATAACAGTGCCGTATTTAGCGTGAGCAACTTGCCTCAATATGTACATGGCTTCCTCACTCAAAAACTACGTAATCTACAAATAATGTCAACTTGAGCCTAATGTATCCTGTGAGTGGCCCCCGCATGTCTGAAAATCCCAGAATTGAACACATTTATTATTATGATTTCTTTTTTTAGAAGTAATATTGTAATCACCTGCACCAGCAGTGTCTTAATGATGGTGTCGATGCGTCCTTTCTGTGGTACAAAAACCGCATTCTTCCCACACAGAATCGACGACTGCGTGGCCTCCGCCTTCACGCTGATCGTCACCGTCCCTAAAACACACAGCAGGAACGCATCTCATTTCATAATGCTGCAAAAGTCAACACTGAGCTCCAATGGGTTGTACAGAAAAATGTAACATTTTGGTAATGATTGCTTTGAATTTTGCAATAAAAGAAAAGAAAATTTTGTTGTTTTATGCCGATTTGAAAGCGCCTGTGTTCAAATTCCTGTGTATAATTTGTGTTTAGAATAATGGAAGTTAGACATATGGAGATATCTGAGATGACATTTAAATTACACTTTGAAATGACACATGTATACTGTATATATAGAATTGTCTATAAAAAATTGAATAAATCTATATTCATAAAAGCCTAACACTATTTTTCATTATCTGATTATTCTCGCAGAGGTGTAAAACATCAGCAGTACTGGAACGTCCTCAGACAAAAACCTAAAACATGACTCCAGTGAGCTTTTATAAGATAGCAGAGGCAGTCGTGGAACAGTTTTAACCATTTAACTATTCCTGCTTTGATAATGGAAGAAATGTCAAGTTCCCTGTTCCAGCATTTTCCATGAGCTTTAAGTTTAAGAGTCTGACGTACCCAGAACCTGCGGTGTGATGGTCCAGGAGTCGGTCCAGCTCTCGTCAGCACAGAGACAGCGTGTGTACCTGCAGGTCTTACACGTTTGCGCTGAAAACTCCTTCGAGTCAGCCAAACTCACGTTCACCTTTAACACACAGAGTTTTCATTCCATCGGTTATCTGAACACTAAACCACGTTATCCAATCCAACCAATCCCTTCCACAATGCTCCAGATGTTACAATCAGATCTTACAAGACCTCCTCCCCTTCTCTCTTCCATCATAAACAATTCCATAACATCTGATTAGGTACTCAGAGTCTTCAAGATGGAAGATTATAGACCTAACCTTATACTAAGCATTTGAATTAGCACTTTTTTAATCATCTTTGTCTTTTGTTTTGTTTTCATACTGTATTAATAATACCCAAGAACATTTTTAGACTGATGGTACTCAGTCACGTGTGGCATTTGTAAGCCACTCTGGATAAGAGACTGTGCTAAATGCTGTAAATGTAAATATGAAGTTTTTCTGAAGATAAGTATGCCTGTGGAATAAACAATAGTGCTCAGTGATTGGGTGTTGGGAATAATGGAGATCGGTGATTGGGTGTTGGGAATAATGGAGATCAGTGATTGGGTGTTGGGAATTATGGAAATCGGTGATTGGGTGTTGGGAATAATGGAGTTCGGTGATTGGGTGTTTATAGTAATGGAGATCAGTGATTGGGTGTTGGGAATTATGGAGATCGGTGATTGGGTGTTGGGAATAATGGAGATCGGTGATTGGGTGTTGGGAATAATGGAGATCGGTGATTGGGTGTTGGGAATTATGGAGATCGGTGATTGGGTGTTGGGAATAATGGAGATCGGTGATTGGGTGTTGGGAATTATGGAGATCGGTGATTGGGTGTTTATAGTAATGGAGATCGGTGATTGGGTGTTGGGAATAATGGAGATCGGTGATTGGGTGTTGGGAATAATGGAGATCGGTGATAGGGTGTTGGGAATTATGGAGATCGGTGATTGGGTGTTGGGAATTATGGAGATCGGTGATTGGGTGTTGGGAATTATGGAGATCTGTGATTGGGTGTTGTTAAAGATGGTGATCAGTGATTAGTTTTTAGGAACATCAGCTTGTGGAAGCTCAACTCAGTCAGGCTTTACACACCGGTGACGAGGTGTATAACCAGCAGTCACCAACATCCACACAAAAAGATGCTAGATTTGTTGCTGGACTCTTTTTATGAAATAAAGTTGCTAAAGAAGTCAAATACAACCCCAAATCTACTGACAGAGTCACTAAGTGGGCAACAATGTGTGTAAAGAAACCTTGTAAGGAATTGGAAATGCATCTGAATATCATGTTCTATTAATGCTATTCTGCCATAGAACTCATAAATGAGAAATGAATGGTTTGAGAAAATATTAGATGAAACGTGTGAGCTCACCATCATACAGCTCTGGAGGTAGTTGAAGACGGTGGCTTTGAGTGTGAACACTTCTCCTCGGATGACGGAGCTCGGCATGGTGAGGCTCACAAAGAACGGCTGGAAGGCAGTGAGCTGGGTTTTCGGGGCAACTCCAAATCCGACGGGTGACGTACAAAATGCACCAGCCTGCCATGTAGTGAGGGAGTCCGGGACTATTTTACTAAGCTCCTCCACTCCAGACTTACTGTACAGGAAATAACATTGACTCAGTAACACATACCGCAATAAAGATGGAAAATCCACTTACGCAACCTTCAGTACACACCTGACTGGAACGAGATCCCAAATCCACGTGACTGGGAAATATTTGCGGACGGTAGCGACTGGTTGGGGTAGAAAGCCGGCGGTGGAAACTCTGTCTACGAGAGCCGGTGTGTCCATGCGTGAAGCTGTGGATGCGAAAACAATTTCTAAGCTATATAACAATATTAAATACTGTATAGGTAATCATACCAAAAGCAATAGTCACCATAAAAAATAAAACACTCACTCTTCATATACGGCACACCATCAGAGCACGCAGAAGTGTTTCTGATATCAGCGTTGGTCAGGATCTTCAGTCCAACATCCTGAGAAGAAACACAGTATACTATCACAACCACACACGTGGTGGTCAGATTGTCATCTCCCAGAAGAAAAGAAAACCATGCCAGACTCCAGGAAATTGGCCAACAATTAAAAGTTCTCTCATGTATTTAACAACAATGCACATTTATCCATTTAGCTGTCAGAGCTGCTGTTACAGGAAATGAATCAACACCGTCTGACCCATCAGAGTCCAGAATTCAACAGCGCTGTGCTATAATATGACATACTGCATAACTGATTCTCGTTACATGCCTAATCAAGAAGGATAAAAGATCCAGTGACACCAAGGTTTGTGTTTATAATAAGTCTTACTTTAAAGATGCTGTACACGTCGACTCTTTCGTTGTAAGGAGAATAACGCATCGATCTTGCCATCGGTATTTCGAACAAGAAAGGTGGGTATCTCCAGCATGGGTATGAATCCTCATCATAGACGTTGTAGGGATACCCTGATAACATCTGGACAGGCAGCAAGTTGAACACCTGGAATAATGGCATGACGTTATTCTGCATTATGTGTACCATTGTGATCCTACACTAGGGTTCAAAAGTCCACTACACATAACTGTTACAGTATAATTACCAACAGGGCACGTATTAAAGACACATACGTTTTAAAAATGCATTTAAATGAAAAACAAATATGTTTCAATTGACTTACGAGTTTGAAATTTAATTATATTAACAATAACTAAGCATACTTAAACAATGAACAATGAACAATGACCTCATTTGAATAGTAACAAGAGTTGATGTGTATCATTAATAAGGACAGTATTTCTCATGAAGCAAAATGCAAAATCTGTAAAATAGTACTTATTAAATAAATACCGAAAGATTTTGAAATATAAAACTTATTCAGAGAGACTGATATCAAAATTCACCTGACATTTAAGGTATAACCATCCATCCATCCTCTACCGCTTACTCCTTTATCAGGGTCACGGGGAACCTGGAGCCTATCCCAGGGAGCATGGGCGGGGCAAGAGGCGGGGTTACACCCTGGACAGGGTGCCAGTCCATCACAGGGCACAATCACACACACACTCACACTCACATTCATACACTACGGACACTTTAGACACGCCCATCACTCTACCATGCATGTGTTTGGACTGGGGGAGGAAACCGGAGTACCCGGAGGAAACCCCTGACACACAGGGAGAACATGCAAACTCCGCCCACACATGGCCCCGGCGGGATTTAAGGTATAACTTTTTATTTAAATATACTATTACTCAGTTTCCGTTTTATATTCGTCAAATTCTATATGAATTTATTATGAGTAACAAAAAAAAGACAAAAACACAATTACATTGGTCATTATTGTCTTAAAATTCATCACGGACTAAGTTCTTCCAGTTTTACTGAAGTTCTAACCCGGATCTGTAACAGTCCTGGGCCTTGAAATCACTCTTCAGACCATCACTATTACACGATCAAAATGAGCTGAACGACTGAAATGGTGGACATTGTGTACGTTTGAACTCACAGATTCAATGTTGAGTTCTTTCTCCGGTTTCAGCAGAAGCAAGCTCTTATCAATGGCTCTCACTGAACACAGCGAGCCTGGAGCAGCTTTAAGGGTCAGTGACGTCTTCTCACCAGGAAGCTCAGAAGGAGATGTGAAGTTCAGAGACACCTGAAAAATCATGACAAAAATAAACAAATAAATGTTAATGGATGAAGTCTGTTATATAACCCTGCTCATCACTGTGTGAAGCATAGTGGAGGGAGCATCATGTCCTTGCTTGTTTCATCAGTAGGGACCAGGAAACAGGGGTTCAGCGGTGAGGGCAAGATGGGTCAAGAGTTTAGGCGCATCGGACACCAACATGTTATCACTTAAGGGGCAATACAAATCCTTTAAAATGACATTTAAATGTAATAGCACTACTTTGTAAAGATAACGACTATGGAGGCAACAACGAATCAACAAAATAGTACAACTTGACTGAATTTCTGACCTTGTTAGTCAAACACGGCTGAACGGCGTAGTTCCTGCTGTCTGCCACGGCCTCACCAGTGTAAAGGAGTGTGTACAGGACCACCTGAGCGACCGGGGACAACTTGTTCACGTTCTGCAGCATCAGAACCACTTGGCCCTTGATCTCGGCTACAAAACAGATCATAACACAGTTGTGCATTGGCCACAAGCACATCGGGATTTAAAAAGGTTTAAAAGGCAAACTATATCGCAATGAGAACGTCAGCGATGTAGCTCATATTGAATCAAAGTTCGACAGCTCTATTCGAGTTCTTGAGGTTTGTGTATGGAATGTTTACGAACCTTGTTTCGGGCTGCCGCGCACCGTGAGTTGTCCTTGCTGAACTAAATGTCCTCTGGACATCACCTACAGACACAGCACAGCCCAGGAGAACAGGTCATTCAAAACTGAACCAACTTCAATGCATGATCAGGCTAACTGTCCTTGCACAGAGATGATTGGCTGATGGATTTGATTGGACGAATTTGCACAAAGCTGGTGGATTTGATTGGACGTTTAAAAAATAACACATAATATAGTTAAAATACACAAAACTGTATTTGGTTAAATTACATTTAATATATCAGTGATGAGCTTTGTAACTTGTGAAGAATAGGTCCAACTGAACAATATATAAAGAGTACAAGTCTTTATAAGTACTCCTTTTCAGATCGAAATCTTTGTACAGTACAAATCGGACGGCTGTGGTTCAGTCGGTAGAGCGGGTTGTCCACTAATCCACTAATCCGCTAATCGTAGGGTTGGTGGTTGGAATCCCGGCCCGGGTGATCCCATGCCGAAGTGTCCTTGGGCAAGACACTGAACCCTAAGTTGCCCCCGATGGCAAGCTAGCACCTTGCATGCAGCTCTGCTACCATTGGTGTGTGAGTGTGTCTCATTTGTAAGTCGCTTTGGATAAAAGCGTCTGCTAAATGAATAAATGTAAATGTAAATCCTTTCAAATAAGTCTCAAGAAAGCATAGTCACAAGGGCTGCACATCTAATTCATTAAATCGATACAATTCAACAATAAAAATATGTCAGATCATGATGATTATTTGGTCTACATGATAAGGCATGCTGCGGGAGGATTCTTAATGTTGTATATACAGTATAAAGTCATTTATAGTCAATAATTTATTAATCATAAAAATCTAAATAATCTTTAGTTCAGCCCTATTAACCACCAAAGAAAAAGAACATCGTGTGCTTTAAAAGTTCTTGTTTATAATCCCATGTTATAATGTTATAATGAAAGCCAGACGCACCATGTAGAAGAAGGTCGTCTGGTATAATCCGGGTGGTCTGAATGAGCTGTCGTGTATCACGTACTGAGCCACAATGGAAGCACTTTTATCACAGCTGAAAGGCGTCGAGTTGCTCTTCAGTTCAATAAAACTCCGGCTCTTGGAGTAGAACGGCTGAAGCCAGAGGTAGGCGGAGGGGTAGTACGGCGCCAAAAGATTGTCCTCATAGTTAACTGGTTCATTGCTCTGTTCATGCTGCGCCTACACAAAATTAAGAGTAAAACAGGAAATAAAGCACCATGATGTGATACCAAAACACTGTTCAGTTCTGGATTCGGATTGCTCAGAAGGTCTGTGTGTATATTGAGGGTTAAGGGTTTTGCTCAAGGGTTTGAACTCATGACCTTCTGATCAGTAGCCCAACATCTTAACCACTGTGCTACCAAGGCCCAAACCGCAGAGATATACTGTATTCATGCACTAATTCTAATGTGTGTGTAATATTCATGGAAGGAGTCTCCAGTGTCAGCTCTTTTAAGAAGTAAAGCTGTAACTTTTCCGACATCTTCAGGACAGTGGAGTCTACACTTTATGGTTTCTCAGTAACATGAACCTTTTTTTACTTATAGAGAGATAAAAAGTGAGGCTGGAAAGGGAAAGACTGTTTATAGCTGCTATAACGTAAGTGAAATCAGGAACTAACTTGTTTCACGTACAGTACATGACATTGCATCGCTATAAGTCGATAAAAGTACACTTTGTCATTCTTTAATACACTTTAATTTATTTATTGTTGCTGAGGTGTAAGAGGAATAAAGCTCTTCAGGACATGCTGTTATAGAAAATCATCAACTGTGCTGGATGAAGTAATGTTGCTTCATCATTATTTATAATAATAGATTATCATTTAATTATTTTTTTAAAACACTCCTCATCTTGCTTATTAGCAATATAACCATCCATCCATCTTCAACCGCTTACTCCTTTTCAGGGTCACGGGGGAACCTGGAGTCTATCCCAGGGAGCATCGGGCACAAGGCGGGGTACACCCTGGACAGGGTGCCAGTCCATCACAGGACACAATCACATACACACTCAATGTGATTTAAAAATAAAAAAATGTAATACACGTTTATTCCACTTTGTTATTTTCAGGTTTAAATGAAACCCCAAACACGTTTGATTTATTAAGAATAAATACAATCTTTTTAAAATATTTGATTAACTACATTTCTGCTAAGAGTTTGTTTGTTTGTTTATTTATTTAAAATAAAAATGCTGTAACTCAATCTCTATTTACCAGAGGTTCTTCTTTTTCCATATGAACTGAACATAAAGGTTCATTTTTTTGTATTAAAAAAAAAGGAAATAAAGACTCCGCCCACCATTAAAGAGACTGTCTGCAGACCCCAAGGTTCAGTGTTGAGGGACAACTGTGCGACCCCTTCGTCATTCGTAACCAGCGTCTGAACTGAATTGATATTATCGCCGTAACTCAAAGTCAGATTCACCGGTTTACTTTTCACAGGGTTGGAATTTGGGTCCGTCAGTTTAATCTAATGAAAAAGAACAAGAAACAACAACATCAAATCATCTGAGCTGTTATAGAACGAGGAAAATGAGCGTGTTGTACTAATTAGCACAGAATACTGACTTTAATTACATGATAGTCACTAGCTAGCTAGCATGGTCGGATACTAGTTTTAATTACAAAATATACTGTAAAACCTGGGCAAACTGTTCAAACTTTATAATGAAGTTAATTGTACAATAGTAGATTGCTTAATTAGCTAACAATCCTGGATAAATACTATAGATCACCTAACCCGCACGCCTAACTAGTACACTAGCACCGTGTAATGAGCAATAAAGAAGTCCATATCATCTTTACCTTTCCTACATACGTCATTCCGGGCTTAAACGTTGTTGGTGAATCCTCAAACGAAAGGTTGACAATATTAGTTGTTATACTAGAGATTCCTGAACCCTGCATAATCACACCTACAAGATAAAGAAACATTTAAAAAATCATATGGATATGTCAAAATGACATAAATGTAGATGGTCATCTAAGACATGTTTGATCCGGAGGTTTATTTCATTTTTAACTAGTCATCATCATCAGCATTATAAACATTCATTCTTATAAATCATAACACAGGTATTATTATAAGAGACTTGATTTTTGGAATCTTTTACCAGTGCCGTATTCTTCAACTTCACTATTAACGCTGATTACAGTTTCATAGCGTGAATCGGCCAGCGCATATTCATTCAGATTTAAGGTACGTTGTCCACACCCCATCATGTCGGTCTAAAACAGAAAAAAAGTCCTTTATTAATCACTTGTCATGGTAGTTTTAATACTGATGTACTGTTAGTACATTTGTCGCTTTGGATAAAAGCGTCTGCTAAATGAATAACTGTAAATGTAAATAAATGTGATTAGCATCGTGGACTGAAGTCCGGAATTAGTTACCTAACCCTAGTTACCTAGCCCTAACCCTCACCATGTACACCTCTAAGGTACCTAACCCTAACCATGTACACCTCTAAGTTACCTAACCTAATCCTCACCATGTACACCTCTAAGGTACCTAACCCTAACCATGTACACCTCTAAGGTACCTAACCCTACACCATGTACACCTCTAAGGTACCTAACCCTAACCCTCACCATGTACACCTCTAAGGTACCTAACCCTAACCCTCACCATGTACACCTCTAAGGTACCTAACCCTAACCCTAACCATGTACACCTCTAAGGTACCTAACCCTAACCCTCACTATGTACACCTCTAAGGTACCTACCCTAACCCTCACCATGTACACCTCTAAGGTACCTAACCCTAACCCTCACCATGTACACCTCTAAGGTACCTAACCCTAACCATGTACACCTCTAAGTTACCTAACCCTAACCCTCACCATGTACACCTCTAAGGTACCTAACCCTAACCCTCACCATGTACACCTCTAAGGTACCTAACCCTAACCCTCACCATGTACACCTCTAAGTTAGACTAACTTTAATGTAAAGCATTACACTTAAGTGTTTATAAAGAAGGTTAAAGTGAGCATAAGCGTTGGGAAATAGTTCAAAGAGGTTTTTGTTTTGTTTTTTATTAAAGAAACTTGTTCAAAAGAGTAACTGTGCAGCAGTGTAGCAAGCTTTGTGTAGCAGCTTTGTTTTGGAGCATTTTCTGTTGATTTTATAGAGTTTCGATCGAGCAGACTAACCTGCATGGTATAATTTATGCAGATGTCTGATTCCTGCAAGTTTGATGCTTCAATCCACCAGTATCTGGCACTGTTATGGCAGACTGTGGCCTTCACCGTACCGTTCACCGGCTTCCCGTATGTATATCTGCAGAGGATGGTAAATGGAAACATTATAATAGCATGTGTTTGAGTTAAGAAATCATTTCAAAGTGAAACCATGTAAAAACATGACTTTTTGTGTTCACGTTTTAATATAAAATACTCACTACACTTTTTTAACAGAGGAGATTTTAATTCACGTCATTTTGAAATTAATTAAACCATCTAGGCATCAGGAAATGTTCATAACTGTTACAATGGTATTGATAACATTTAAATGAACCCATCTAGACATGACCTGGAGTGATGGAACAGAACATTACTGAGTAGTGATCACTCACTTTGCACACACGTTCAGCGTCGTGAACGTGTCCAGGACGGTTATGATTGGAGGAAGCTCCACCGTCACTTCAAACGTCGGCAGCACTGTACGAGACGATAAACATTGGTGTTTCGCAAGGAAGATCATTTAATTCATTAAGATCACACTTTGTTCTTTTATTTTATTCAAATCAGTAGAAAGATTTGGGGGGAAAGTATAGCATGAAGCAGCGATTATGGGGTCCAAGCACTACTTCTTGACAATTGTGCAATCGTTTATGTAAAATTCTATAATGCTTGTATTTGAAATAAGAACACACTATTAGGAACACCGCCTACATCTAGAACCCTAAGCGGTGCATCAGTTTGTTATACAGTGTATATATAGTTAATATACAGTCATGTACATGAATATTTGAATATTGACAGAGTTCTTGTTAGCTGTCTGCCGCAGTATACTGGAGTTGGAATTAAATAATGAATTCAGCTTTAATTTGAGGGTATTTACATCCAACTCATGAGAAGGGTGTAGGAATTACAGCACCTTTTATATATTGTTATTATTTACTTTTTTATATGTATCACCACCACATTTTTTTGTTTTTTTTTAAGGATCCAAAATCAACTGGACAACTTAACATGGTGATGAATTAAATTGTCGTTTTGATACTCGGGTGCGAATTCTATTGCGATCAATGACTGGGTTTCTTCCATGGTGATGGTTCGACAGCTGTCTTCAGTTCTTGTTTGGTCATGAGGTGTTTTGTCTTCGGTTTTAATTTCAGCATGTGAAATGCAGCTCGACTGGATTCTTGTCTGGTGATTGATTTTCTTTATTGATATTGCAGAACATTCCACTTGCACCGGGTCATATAATATCACTCCTTGCATGTCACAATTCGTCCTGCTGCTTTTCTCCGAAATCACATCGATGGTGAATACAAGGGAACCGGTTCCACTGGCAGCCGACACACCCACGACATAATATGAGGTGATATGCGTCTGATCTTTAATTATATGAGCAGTTCCTTCCCTTCTCCATACTCTTCTCTTGACATCATTCTGGTACAAGTTGGTCTTTGTTTCATCTTTGGCTTACATATTAAGTCAGGGGTGTCTAGTCTTATCCGGAAAGGGCCGGTGTGGGTGCAGGTTTTCATTCCAACCAAGCAGAAGCCACACCTGAGTCTATTGAAAGCCATGATTAACTGATTAAAGGTGGATTCAGGTGTGACTCCTGCTTGGTTGGAATGAAAACCTGCAGCCACACCGGAACTTTCCGGATAAGACTGGACACCCCTGTCTTAAGTAAACCATCCATATTTACTCTGGTGGAGTCTTCTCTTGATTGGTTACCTTGACACAGACCTCCTGTTGTGAAAGGATGTTCCTACACCAGGGAAAGAATTCTTCTATCATCCACCACAAATGTTTTAAAAATGTACCAAAGAGTGGATTTGGCCACGCTTAATGATTTTTCTGCTTCTCTGATGGGTTTGTTTGGATTTTTCAGTCTAACGATGGCTCACTTCACTGGCAGTGATACAGTACGTAGGTCTTTGGACTTCATATTGACAGTGAACATCAACAGATTCCAAATGTCACGCATGAAATCCACTCGAGTAAACATTTTACAGACACAACTCTTTCGGGGTGATAAATTCACTAAGGAATCATTTTTCAAACTCGTATTATTACAAACATTGTATTTAAGGGCTTTTTGGATAAAAACAAAATGTTAAATGATTGTTTCCGTAAATGAAATATTCTAAGCACATTAATGAAAAGAACCCGGGCCTGACCGTAGTCCTTGACTTCGAAGGTTTCTGAGATCTGTTCAAGATTCTGGTTCCAGACTGTGATGACGTAATATCCATTTGCAGCCTCGGAGTTTATGAGATACGACAGATCCACAAGGCCGCTGTTCGTCGAGACGTCCAGCCACTGACCAATACGGTTCCAGTTCGGGTTCTGAAAACGAAATCCGAACACATAACACAGGGACTAGTGCTCAAGAACATCCATTACTAACCAAAATGACATTGAATTGTTATACAGTGTTTCCTGGGACCTTCCCTGTCTCAAATGTACGTATTTATTCCAAAATATCTATTATAACATCACAAAGTTCTCAGATCATAAGTGTTGAGCGTTGCTCATGGCGTCGTACCCGCAGTTCTATTGTTGGAAACTGGAGGGGAGAAAAAGAAAGAAAGAGCTGTTATAATCATGTCACGTTCAATGAATGCTGAAATCATAAATCATCACGTAGCGTCTTCACCATGATTCACTGTAAATCGAGAAAAAAATTATACTAATCATTTAAATTTTTACATTATTTACATCCATCCTCAACCGCTTATCCGTAATCGGGTCGCGGGGGTAGCAGCTCCAGCAAGGAACCCCAAACTTCCTTTTCCTGAGCAACATTAACCAGCTCTGACTGGGGGATCAGTGTGGAAATATAGTCTTTCCACCTAGTCCTGGGTCTTCCCCGAGGTCTCCTCCCAGTTGGATGTGCCTGGAATACCTCCCGAGGGAGGCACCCAGGGGGCATCCTTACCAGGTGCCCGAACCAACTCAACTGACTCCTTTCAACGCAAAGGAGCAGCGGCTCTACTCTGAGTTCTTCTCGGATAGCCGAGCTTCTCACTCTATCCCTAAGGGAGAGGCCAGCCACCCTCCTGAGAAAACCCATTTCGGCCGCTTGTACCCGCATTATTTATATACATTACATTATTTATATTTTTATTTATATATATTTTTTAACTCTTTTTTTTAGCTTTTTAAACTTTAAAAAAGTTTCAATTCAGTCATACTGAGTCGTTCTTTTTTCTCTCTCTTATTTGGTTTAAAACATCATTATTACATCACTGTACTACAGTACAAAGCTTTTTTCTGTTAAATATTCTTAACTCAGACACAGATCATAGCGCTTTATAAAGATTATTGCATGAATGCCAAGTTTTTTTTTTTTTTACTGGAGTTAATTTAATTCTAGTGTTCAACGGTTTTTCGTGTTGTTTTGTGGGGGTTTTTTTGTTATTAGTTTTTGACGTGTAGTTTGACGTGTAGCCAAATTGCATCAAAAACAATAAGCACGGTTATCATGATTGATGATTTATTTCTTTATTTATTTGAATCCTCATGTGTTTAGAGGAGCGATAAAGGTTTCTGTACCGTCTGGTTGTAGGTCAGGAAGTTGGAATCCAGGGAGACGACGCGGAAATTCACTGCAGGGAAGAAAAAGATGATATTTATAATGTGATTATAATTTAGAATACATTTGAATGTTATTAAGACATCCTTCAATCATTCGCAGTGTAAGTGCTAGCTGAAGGCACATAGATTCATGAGAATGGAACTGAAGAAAGAGATACGTTCAAGACTTTATGTTCAGTGCTGAGTTCTGGCTCGTGATTGGTCAGGAGGTTGGTGATTAGTTTTCTATAACAGCAGCTCTGGTAGTAGTGCAGCTGGACATCACCGGTTTATATCAGTGCGCTTGTTCTAATAGGTCATTGTTTCTATAGCAACAGCTCGTTCATGGAGATGTGTACAGTGGACAACGACATAAATGACTTTCGTGTTTTAAGATGGAAGGAGTCTCCAGTGTCAGAACGAATGAAGAGAGGGCTGGTGACGGGTCGAGTGTTTATAGCTGCTATAACGTAAGCGAGAACACGAACTCAGTTGTTTTACAGACATTCCACACCACTGAATTGACCTGTAAATGGATCAAGCATGTGATGCGTTACCCGTTTGTCCTGGTTTGTAGATGGGTTTATCGGTGGAAATGATGGTCAGTTGAGTCGGAGGTCTGATGAGGATGTTCGTCGTCTTGTTCTGTAATGTGTTCCCTTTAATCTGAATGTTAATAGACGCCACTGATTCCACGCTTACGACAGGAACCTGTTAGAAATAAACCCACAAAATTGCAGTTGTGCCTGCATGAGAAAATTTATTATTACTATTATCATCCATCCATACATCCATCCTCTACCGCTTACTCCTTTCTGGAGCCTATCCCATGGGTCATGGGGCAGAAGGTGGTGTACACCCTGGACACGGTGCCAGTCCATCACAGGGCACAATCACACACACACTCACACACCCATTCATACACTACGGACACTTTAGACACGCCCATCAGTCTACCATGCATGTGTTTGGACTGGGGGAGGAAACCGGTGTACCCGGAGGAAACCCCCGACACACGGGGAGAACATGCAAACTCCGCCCACACAGGGCCACAGTGGGAATCAAACCCCGGACCCTGGAGGTGTGAGTTGGACGTGCTAACCACTAAGCCACCTCCTTCTTCTTCTTCTTCTTCTTCTTCTTCTTCTTCTTCTTATTATTATTATTATTATTATTATTATTATTATATGGTAATATAATCATTTTTAGTTATTGATCTGGATAGAGGTGGAAATACTTTCTGGGATGGAAAACAATATGAACAGAAGTTTGAGACAAATAAATGATTGAGTTACGTCCAATAGTATGTATTGCAAATCATTATTACATAGCGATCCATAAAAGCTGATGTTATGATGATGTCATTATGAGGAGTCTGACCTGAAACGGGACACATCGGTAGTATTTCTGAATTACACGCAATTCCTTCAAAAGACTGGTTCTGTTTTGGTCGTACTCCAGGGTCACAGTCAGTGAAACAGATTTAGGGGAGTTGACCGTGACACATAGGGTCTCTGTGGTGCCCCCTACAGCCTGGGAGGTCACGGCCAGGAGGTAAAAGCTGAATGGAGACAAAAAAAGAAGGCAATTGAATTTTGATCTCTATGTAGCAGTGCTGTTGATCCTGTCAGTCATCAGAGTCATATCTCCAATCTCTCTTTATATTCATCAGTGACAATCATCACAAATAATAACACTAGCAGTGAAGCTCCCGTAAACTCAGTACAGTACGGGAATAAAAGATGATGAGAATTAAACAGACAAAATGGCTTTTACTCTCAATGCACATGATCATAATGTATATAAAAATCATTTTTAATGTGCTTAAAGCAAACAAAGCATGTCATTTAGATTTGCATAAAATACTAAAATATATCATTTTAGTAAGAGAAACTAACAGAATTTAAGACGTTTTGCAGTTGAAATGCTTGTATTCTTTAAATGATTAGATTTATGTAGTATAAATCTCATTATTAGTATTCCCAGGCCCATATATCCCTAAGTCCCTATATTCCAAATGCTTTACGCTCCCATGGTCCTATATTCTCCAGTCTCTATATATTTCAAGAAATATCTAATGCAAATTTTATAAATCTCAAAGGTCCTTACGTGTCATTTGTAGATTTCTGAGCTACGATGCCTAGAAAAAGCAATAAAAGTGCAGAAATCCCTCCTGAAAGATGCATCCTGCGACAGACTCTGGACACAATCAGACCAGATATGATGAGCTAATGGTATTTATAAACCTCCACTCCACCCAAACTCCACACCCAAAAAATATCTCAAGTGTTCGTTATTGGGCGAGCCAACTGTTTCATCAGGTGTATGAGTTTAAATGAAACACCATCCAGTAAAAGATATAACAGCTTTAATTATTCTGGCATGCACATGAGTATTCTGTGTATAATGTTTGATATACAGTGTGCATATTAGCATTACTTCTTGTGTTGCCCTATTCTTTGTATTAGTTTCAACGTTGACATGGAATTCACCACACTATTTACACACTATATTATTATTCTGTTTGTGTGCTGATGTTACCTTGACATTGATAAGTTAATTATTTAATCTGATCTGATTGGACAATTATATTAAACACAGCATTGCTTCAAAGAGGGAAAGTCCATTTCACCTGGAGCAATCGCGCAACAAACAACCTCCCTTATTGTAGTACTGCACTACGCCCTACTATTGGAAAGGGGGTAAAGGTTAGGCACAGTCAGCTTAGCTACAGAGATGACCCTCTAGTCCAGGATGCAGGGCCTGTTTTGAAACCTTTGGTTGATGAAGATGTGGCACATACAGCATCACCTAGATGAAGACGGGTTTCCATTTGAGTCTGATTCCTCTCAGGGTTTCTTATATATATGGTTTCCTTGCAGGGTTTATATATTTCTGTAAAGCTGCATTGGGGAAAAAGTCCACTGTTAAAAACTCTATACACTGAATTGAATTGTATTCTTTTACCCAAGATCCTATATTCTCAAGTCTCTACTTTCCCAAGACTCTATGTTCTCTGGGCTCTATATTCACAAACCTTTATTTTGCCAGGGCCTTATATTCCAAAATCCTGTACTCCCAAGTCACTATATTTCCAAACCCCTATGTCTCATGGGCCCTATATTCCTAAATACATATATTCCCAGGACCTTATATTCCTAAATCCATATATTCCCAAATCCATATATTCCCAAATCCATGTATACCCAAATCCATATATTCCCAGGACCTTATATTCCCAAATCCATTTATTCCCAAATCCATATATTCCCAAATCCATATATTCCCAAATCCATGTATTCCCAGGACCTTATATTCCCAAATCCATATATTCCCAGGACCTTATATTCCCAAAACCATATATTCCCAGGAATTTATATTCCCAAATCCATATATTCCCAGGACCTTATATTCCCAAATCCATATATTCCCAAATCTATACATTCCCAGGAATTTATATTCCCAAATCCATGTATTCCCAGGACCTTATATTCCCAAAGCCATATATTCCCAAATCCATATATTCACAGGAATTTATATTCCCAAATCCATATATTCCCAGGATCTTATATTCCCAAATCCATATATTCCCAGGACCTTATATTCCCAAATCCATATATTCCCAAATCCATATATTCCCAGGACCTTATATTCCCAAATCCATATATTCCCAAATCCATATATTCCCAAATCCATGTATTCCCAAATCCATATATTCCCAGGACCTTATATTCCCAAATCGATATATTCCCAGGAATTTATATTTCCAAATCCATATATTCCCAGGACTTTATATTCCCAAATCCATATATTCCCAAATCCATATATTCCCAGGACCTTATATTCCCAAATCCATATATTCCCAAATCCATATATTCCCAGGAATTTATATTCCCAAATCCATATATTACCAGGACCTTATATTCCCAAATCCATATATTCCCAAATCCATATATTCCCAGGACCTTATATTCCCAAATCCATATATTCCCAGGTCCTTATATTCCCAAATCCATGTATTCCCAAATCCATATATTCCCAGGACCTTATATTCCCAAATCCTTATATTCCCAGGAATTTATATTCCCAAATCCATATATTCCCAGGACCTTATATTCCCAAATCCATATATTCCCAAATCTATACATTCCCAGGAATTTATATTCCCAAATCCATGTATTCCCAGGACCTTATATTCCCAAATCCATATATTCCCAGGACCTTATATTCCCAAATGCATATATTCCCAAATCCATATATTCCCAGGACCTTATATTCCCAAATCCATATATTCCCACATCCATATATTTCCAGGACCTTACATTCCCAAATCCATATATTCCCAAATCCATATATTCCCAGGACCTTATATTCCCAAATCCATATATTCACAGGAATTTATATTCCCAAATCCATATATTCCCAGGACCTTATATTCCCAAATCCATATATTCCCAGGACCTTATATTCCCAAATACATGTATTCCCAAATATTCCCAGGACCTTATATTCCCAAATCCATATATTCCCAGGAATTTATATTCCCAAATCCATATATCCCCAGGACCTTATATTCCCAAATCCATATATTCCCAAATGCATATATTCCCAAATCCATATATTCCCAGGACCTTATATTCCCAAATCCATATATTCCCAGGACCTTATATTCCCAAATCCATATATTCCCAAATCCATATATTCCCAGGACCTTATATTCCCAAATCCATATATTCCCAAATCCATATATTCTCTGGACCTTATATTCCCAAATCCATATATTCCCAAATCCATATATTCCCAGGACCTTATATTCCCAAATCCATATATTCCCAGGAATTTATATTCCCAAATCCATATATTGCCAGGACCTTATATTCCCAAATCCATATATTCCCAAATCCATATATCCCCAGGACCTTATATTCCCAAATCCATATATTCCCAGGAATTTATATTCCCAAATCCATATATTGCCAGGACCTTATATTCCCAAATCCATATATTCCCAAATCCATATAT
>JAFFST010045793.1:29149-42455 GCA_022414735.1 Noturus placidus | reverse complement strand
ATATATATATATATATACAAAAAATAACATTAGATCAAGTACATTCACAAGGCCTTCTGATCTGTAATTCGAAGCTGCAACTACTGAACCACCACAACTGAGCAAAGTCTTCACAAGCATATAAAGTTAAACTCAAGGTCAACACGAGGCGCATTTTTACCATTCTTACCCTTGCCAAAAAGCTTAGATATCCCACTATGCATTGCATTTTCTGGTATTTTACTGTAAACCAGTGCACTGTTCCAATTGCCTAATTGTTTACATTACAATCCTGTAAAACATACTAATAATTTAATAATGTACAGCCATTCTTTATAGTGCATAGTGTTGACACCAGGTGTTTAGAGATCATAAGTTGGCCAAGACATTCTTCAATGGTGTAAGAAGAATTTAGCACAACTTGGGATCAACTTTGTGTCTATGAACAATCAGAGCAATGAAAACTTTCTTTCCCTTACCTGTCAGACTTGGGGATTTTGCGAAAAGCCTCTCCATTGAGCTCGGTGAAGGAGGTGAAGCTTTGCGGCTCTGCTGAGATGCCTTGCGCTCGCTTGGTCCTCGGTCCGATCATCTGCGCCCTCGGTAACACCGATTGACACTTGTGCAGCTTCCTCTTCAGTTCGTGGATCTCCTCTTCCTTTTTGCTGAGCTGTCTTTCCATCTCCTTAATCCGCTCATCCTTCAAGACAAGCAGCCTGGCCAGGTCCTCGTCCAAATCGTTCATATTGAAACTTTGGCTCTCGCGACCAAGAAAAGCCGGTGCCGGTATTGCGTGCGCGCAAGAGAGAGAGCGAGAGAGGGCGAGAGATAGAGTCTACAGATCTCCCGCGTCCAGATTAATTTAATACAAATGGTGTGTGTGTGTGTGTGTGTGTGTGTGTGTGTGTGTGTGTGTGTGTGTGTGTGTGTGATTAAAAAAATAAAAAATAAAATCTGTGCTGTATTGGCCACTGTACTGAGTGCTGAGTGTGGAGAAAAACTAAGCCAGCTAGTATACTCGCATTAACATAAGACATGAAGGCTGACGTGATTCCGCGTAACTAGACCCTCTACTTGAAGGCAGCTCTGTGGATCTGATGTTGCTACAGAGATGCTTCATGAGATCTAGCCTGTCAGTGATTTTTCCGCCTGCTGAGCACATAAAGTGTCATGTCTGAGAGTTTACACTTACACTCTGAGAAATAAAGGTATCACACTGTACTTTGTTTTGCTTGTAGCACCATCAAGGGTGCATCAGTGTGTCTTTATGTATATATATATATAGGATAAAAAGTGAGTAGGATAAAAAAAACAATAAAAAATAAAATCCGCTTAAACTATATGGACCCCTGACCATCACGGACATATGTGAGACTTCCCTAAAGTTGGAAGCACACAACTGTAAATGATGTCTTGGTATGCTTTAGCATTAACATTTTCCTTGGAACTATGAGGTCCAAACATGTTGCAGCATGACTATGAGCCTGTGCACAAAGATGCTCCATGAAGACATGGTTTGCCAAGGTTGGGGTGGAATAAATTGAGTGAAATTGAGTGAAAATTAAGAGCCCTGACCTCAACCCCACTGAACAGGATCACAAACTGCACCCAGGCCTCCTCATCCAACATGAATGATTTACCACACTAATGCTCTTGTGGCTGAATGAACACAAATCCCCACAGCCACGCTCCAAAATTTAGTGGAATTTCTACCCTGAAATGTGTAGTGGAGAAACCACATATGGTCAGGTGACCACAAACTGTTGGTCATATAGTGTATCATAATCAATCTTTGCCAATTCATTGCTATTCGTACAAGTTATTTTCTATTGGAAGTATTTCAAAATGATACTTTATTTATAAAAATGAAGCTTCATCTAATTAAATATGTGCAAATTTGCATACTTATTAAAAACAACAGTCCACTCTTTGGGTGATGTTAATTCAGTTAAAATGTTTGTTTTAACTGTGAAGGCACTTTCAAGAAAAAAAAACCATTACAAAACAGGGTTGGAAAATATTTTATTTATTGTTTAACAAAGAAAACCCCACAGGCTGGTGTTTTGGTCATTTGTTCAGTATAAAGCCTAACATTAAACAGATATCAACATTTTGGAAAACTCTGGAAAACACTGGAACACACAAATAGAATAAAGTTCTATTTCTAAACAAACTAGTACCTATTTTAAAGGACCACATCCAAGACAGGCAGTTGCTATGTAAATGCATCATGCAGCAAACTAGCTTTCCAGTGATAAATGTATGACATGAGGTGAATGAGATGAGTGGGCAGAGCTTTAAGCCTTCTTAAACATTTCTTTGTTGATAATTCTGTTACAACAGTTTAAGAGAAGACATGTTATAGATGCAGTTTATCCAACAATTCTGAAAAGATCATAATTTCCTTCATTTCCACCTGTAGTGTGTTTTCAACTCCAGGTAGTGTTACAGCCCATTGCTATCAAGGAAAATGCTAGTCTGATTATCATATATTACTATAATTGTATATTTCCTAGTAGTCAGCTTTAAGCATGTATTTCTGTATATTTTGTTTTACATAATTCATACCATGAACACTGATGGTATATATGAATGCTTGAAATCCTCTAACCATTGACTAAAGTTAATTTTTACAGACTCACTGGTATGGCGAAATCTTCCACCTAATTTCCCCATGTGACCTCTGAAAAATATCTCAGTGTAAAGCCTGAGGCTTGCTTTCATTACACCTTGGACCTGAGTTACTCTATTTGTGTTTGATGCTCCAATAATGGATACCTGACTTTGTTTTTTTTAGTTTTTTTTTTTTGTTTGTTTTGTTTGTTTTTTCCCCCTTGTCAGATGGCTGCATCCTTACAAGCTGGTCACATTAAATCCAATTCACAAAATTTGAGTGTGGCGTTCATCTTACATCCCATGTATGTGTGTGTTCTCTGGGGAGTGAGAGCAGTTATCATTGGCAGTCTGGCAGACATTAGTCACCGGCCTTCCTGTAATGCTTACAATTTCTCTTGTCGGAACTGTGGAGGGCCTCTAATGCGAAGACAGGATGCTGCAAAATCGATAATGTTTATCTCCATCAAACCATCTAGATGGGGAGGGAGGAGAAGTGAGTGGGAGCATTAGCTGCTCCAATGTTGCTGAAAAGGCTGTGTGTGTGTGTGTGTGTGTGTGTGTGTGTGTGTGTGTGTGTGTGAATAGAGATTTACAGCTATGGGTCAACAGCATGAATGGACATGCATTAGCTTACATAGTTATGTGTCTACAGTAGAGAGAAAAGAAATGAGATGCTTGAGAAATAAAAGAAGCCCCATTTCAGTTCTTTCAATTTGTATTATTATTTCGGTTTCTATTTATTATATTAAAAGTTCTGTTTATATTTTTGCAGTATTGATAGTGGTTCATCATCATGTCTATAGCATTTAATTATTTTCAGCCCCTCAAATATACTCAGATGATGAAGAGGTGTTTATTTTTAGGGCCACTCTCTCTTTCTCCTTTGTTCTCACTCCAGGAAAACAGATTACTTCTGCACTTGCCATAATTACCAAGGGATCAGGTGTCACGCCTGGACCAGCAGAGGGCGCCACGGTATAGACTTTGCCCGGTCATGTGACCTCTTACGTGGTTACATGCCGGAAGTAGGGAAGAGTCTCGTCAGGTGTGTCGCGTTTAGCCTAGTTAAGAGCTCTATATAAATTCCTGGTTTTCGGGACTAAGTTGCGCGTTATTGTTTCGTTGTTTTGATGTTTGGAGATAGTTTGGAAATGTTTGGACTGTCTGGAAGGATCGGCTTGTTTTTGAAAGGTTTTGATTTATGTTTCTATTATTTGTAAATAAAGAACCTGCTCTTGCGATTACTTCCTGCCTCCTCCTCCGTTCCGTGACATCAGGTTCTTATTTTCAACACCTCTCTTGTCTGCATGCACCACATGCAGGATTTTATACTTGCATGACTGTTGCTCCCCAGAGCTTCTGCAGCCAACTGGTAGAGACAGGAAGCTGCTGACAGCCTGCAGATGAGACAACACTGCACCGTCTGTATTAAATGTAGTGTTCCAACTACTTGATTGGAGCAGTTTGAATATGCACATTTTTGACTGACAATAGAGGAACTATGTGAACCAAATGAACTGCAATGTAACATAAAGCAAGTCCCTAAAACCTGTCCCTATTTAATTCTTTTAGTATAGTCTTTGTGCCCTCTAAAATATTATCCACATCTTGAGTAAATACTCATACAGAATGTAGAACATGAATGAAAATGTCAAGGCACTTAAATCCTGCTATATTCTAGAGTGGAATAAGAAACAGTCAGATCAGATAATATATAATCTGTTTTTCAGGAGGAGAGAAGAAAAAAGTTGAAAAGGGGAAGATGGCCAGAGACAGAGAGATTTCTTGGATTTCATATACAGTCATTTGAAAAAATAAGCACACCCCATGGAAATTGTTGGCTTTTTTGAAATACTAGGACAAGCAAAAAATTTATCATCTTTGAAAAAGTGTCTATTAATGAAGTTAAAATGTTTAATAACTTAGTTAAGTTTATTGAAGTTAATACTTGAGGAAAACCATAAGTAAAACATCTGGGTTAAGCATAACCCTGTTCCCTGAGAAGGGAATGAAACGTTGAGTGAGCTACATGCTGTGGAAAATGCATTTATAACCAGTATCTGAAGCTTGTGTAACATCATGCCAATTAAGTGCATCGCGTTATATAAAAACTGTGAACCGTGCCATAAGCCTCTATTATCTTAAGCAAAGACGCAATTCACAGGCATGCCCCAGTATGACAAAACTATGCAAAGTCTCATTGCCTTCTCAGGGAACAGGGTTACATGTGTAACCCAGACATTCCCTTTCAAAGGGAACTCAACGTTATGTGAGCTACACACTGTGGGAACAACAATACCCACTCCATTTTACTGAGGGCATGGCCTGTATAAAAAGATCCGAGCCCAATTGTCACTGCAAGACACTCAAGCCTGGGTTGGAATGTATATCCAGGCTGCGATTTTGAATGAATGTGTGTGGCGTAGACAACCCCGCTGCAGCACACACATCCTGAAAGGGTGCCCCTTTGTACAAAGCCACAGAGGAGGCAAGACCACTAGTGGAATGGGCTCTTATCCCAGAAGCGTAGCATGACTGCGTGCCTCATAAGCGATAGAGATTGCTTCCACTATCCAATTAGAGATACTGCTTTGATACAGCATCACCACTACTGTCGCCACCAAAGCCAAACAGCAGCTGCTCTGACCTAGGTTTCTGGCCGGAGCGGTGGACATAAGTACAGAGAGCCCTTACTGGACACAGTTGGTGCAATTACTCTTGTTCTGGTATGAGGAACAAAGCAGGGCAGAAAGCCTGCAACACTACTGGTTGGGCAGCAAGCGTAGGCACTTTAGTAATATAATCCGCCTAGGATATAGGAAGACTTTGGCTAATCCAGGGGCAAAGTCAAGGCAGGAAGGGACAACAGAGAGAGCTTGTAGGTTTCCTACTCGCGTGAGATATGCCAGGGCCAAAAAGATGAGCTATCTTTAGAGCCAGAAGCTGATCTGAGGTTCACACTAAGGGCTCAAATGGGGCACCCAACAGACCTTCTAGAACCGCAGAAAGGTCCCAGGAATGTATGCAGGGTCTGCATGTGGGCCTCAGCTACCTGATACCCTGCATAAACCTTGAAGATAGAGAATGGTGCCCCACAGAGACTCCATCAACAGCCATCCATCAATCTGCCATTTTTTCCAGCCACGTAGACCCTGACGTAGAAGGAGCTAACCTTCTAGAGAAACATCCTTGTCAGAACTCCAGTACTGCTATTGTGCAGTTCAATGGGTCTAGCTCATGTTCCTCAGACCACGAGACAACAAGTCACCACATGAGAACATACAATTTCCTTGTGGATGGTGCTCTAGCGTTCAACATGGTCTCAACAACTGCTACGGATCGTGTCTGGAGGCAGGAGCAAGTGCAGATCAAAATCTTTATTAACAGTAACTCAAAACCAAGGAAAACAAGAAAATAGAATTGTGGTATAAAACAAGATCAAGAATCCAGGCTTGGAAACAAACTATACACCTATACACACAATACAAATGATACTAACACTAATACTGAGCCCCGTGATCAGTAACCGAGGGGTTTAAATAGTGAACATAATCAAAACCAACACCATGGACACCTAGGGCAAATTAAAGACACTTAAACTAAAATAGATGCTCAAGCAGGAAGTGAGCAAATCAAAACAAAGTTATATGACCCATCAGGAGCCATGCCACAGTGCAATCTGCTGGCTGTGGTGTAACACAACCTCAGTTGCAAGACCAGTATCTATGAGCTGGTGCCCCTCAAGGGCCAGACCCAAAGTTTCCATAGTTCCAGCCAAGTGTAATAATTCAGCCATGTGACTTGAGACAGTAGATCCCTGAGGATGGGAATCTCCCAAGTGGTGCCCTTTAGCAGGGATAATATCTCTGAAAACCATATTCAAGCTGGCCCATAAGGTGCTACTAGCATCAGATGTAGACAGTCTTGGAGAACTCTCGCTAGAACTTGTAGGTGCAGAGTGATAATGGGAAAAATTTACAGATGTGACATTGACATGTGTACCATGGCGTCCAGCCCCATTGATGTAGGAGGAGTGAGAGCAAATCACAGCAGGCAGTGTGTTGTCTCCTCGGAGGCAAACACATCCACTTCCACTTGGCCAAACATCCACCATATTGACTCCAACACTTGTGGATGGAGTCTCCAATCCCAGGGATGTGTGCCCCCACATTCCGGTTGCCCAGAATGTACATTGCACTCATTGACAATAACTTTCGCTCTACCCAGAGAAGAATTAGTTGCTCCTTCCTAACAGGGGGCGCAAACATAATCCTCCCTTGTGGTTGATATTTGAGACCACCGCTGTGTTGTCTGTCACAACTAACACATGGTGACCTCTCAAGTGAGGAAAAAAGAATTTCAGTGCTAGAAACACGGCCTTCATTTCTAGGCAATATATATGCCACTCTAGACAAGGGCCGCACCAGAGACCGTGAGCTAGACGGTCTTCTAAGACCATGCCATAGTCCATGAGGGAGATGTCTGTCATTACCGTCTTGTGATAAGGAGACACCCCGAGAGTGTGACCGGCTAGAAACTGGGGATACCTCCAAATTCTCAAAGAACATAGACATCGCAGCATGAATCATAGACAAAACGACTGACATTTCAGCTTCCAATTTAAGAGTGTCCTGTGCAATATGCCCAATGGTATCACATTGGCTGCTGCTGCAATAAGCCTCAACAGTCTCTCATTTGAGCTCTGAACTGGACCTGATACCCCTTTTCTATGGTAGATAGAACCCATGGAGACACATTTGGCAGTAGTTTCCATGCTGCCAGATGGCCCTTTAGTGATGTTAACTTTTCCACATTCTATTGGAGGGAAAGCATCAGATTTCTGTTGCCCTGTGACAGCTCCCTGACCAGAGAACACTGAAAACTTGGGACAGCCTTGGCTAGGGGAGGCCATCCAGTAGTAGGGCAATGGTAGCTCAGCGGTGAAGATGTTGGACTTCTGATCGGAAGATTGTGAGATCCAATTCCAGCACTGCCAAACTGCCCTAGTACTAGGCTGTGATTCTGGTCACCCGGTTCCCCTGGCTGTCTTCAGGGGAAGGCAGGCCAGCACACATGACTTCTGTGCCTCCTTTGCACTAGCGCTGGTGAACTGGCTGAATGCCGCTGTATGTTGAGCTCACTCAGCAGGTCTGCTTGGTAAGCCTGCAACACAATTACATTCTATGTAATGACCCACAGGCAAGACCCACTACCACATAGTGCCGGGGTGGCCTTACATGGTTTGGATGGCAAAGCCAACCCCCTGCTGTCGATGGAGAGAGGTAGCTTGCAAGCGCCTCCTGCACCTTCAGCATAGCTAAATAAACATATTGGCCATGATGGCTGAATAATCAGACATCGCAGTGTTATAAATGCAGCTTATGTATGGTTTTCCCCAGAAGCATGATATTTTATCATGCACTTCTAGAAATAAGGGGGTTTCTGTAGTGTGTGGGAGATTTCTTTTCGCTGGGGAGAAAAAAGCTCATCCAGCCTTAGTAATCACTTTAAGCAGCTCTTTATATGCTTGAGAGCTGCTCTCAGATTTTAGTACACCTTTCTGGCTCCTCAGAGTCAGAGAGAAATTTATTTATTTATTGATATTTATTAATTTATTATTATTATTATTATTATTATTATTATTATTATTATTATTATTATTATTATTATTATTATTTATTTATTTAATAATTATTATTATTTTTTTAATTGGCTTTTATAGTGGAAGTAGGAGTCACGACATGAGGTCCAAAATCCAGCGGAGAGCCAGACCCAAAGACAGAGATCCATACAAGATCCCCAGGACCTGACCTGGCTGGTTGCCTCAGCATCAGTTGGCTCAGATCTGTGAGGCTCTTAAACCCCACCCCTCTCAGCCGAGAAGAGAGCAAGGCGTGAGCTGCCTAATTGTAAGGAGTTAATAATGCACACATTCAGACCTCTCGAGAGCTGCCATGGTGTACTCCATCCCTAGACACTTCACACAGAAAGTGTGTCTGAAACTGGAGTGAAGTGTAACACACTTCCTGAAATCTCTCTCACTCATACTTTTCTCTCTCTCTTTTTTAAAGGGATAGAAAAGTAAAAATATATTTTTCAAATATAGTGAGGAAATGAAGAGTCTTTTTTGCGAGCATTACACAAATGACTGTAGTCTCACTGAACATAATAAGGCTGATGGCGCGGTTCACAGGTTCTGTTTTTATATCATGCGACATGCTTAATTGCCACGTCACCTGAGCACTATAAATAGGCATGACGTTACACAAGCTTCAGATACTGGTCACTCGCGAGGGCACTTCCCACAGTGTATAGCTCACACAACGGTGAGTTCCCTTTGAAAGGGAATTAGAATTTTCTATCATTCATATTACAGAAATATAAATAGATCTAATATTCTTCTGTGGAAAAGGTAAGTACACTGTTGGATTCAGAAGATAGTACTGCCCCCTTTAGCAGAAATAATTTCTTATAGCTTATTTGCATAATTTTCCACCAGGCTTGCTGATCTTTTTGACCACTCTTCCATGTAAGATGTTTGATGGGTTTCTTGCATGTATTGGCCATTTCAAATCCCCACACAATATTTCAATCGAATTCAAATCCTGGCTTTGACTAGGCCATTTCATAACCCTTCATTTCTTCTTTTTGAGTAACTCCTTGGTGGATTTGCTAGTGTGTTTAGGATAATTATCCTCTGGAAAGGTCCACTTTTGGTTCAGCTTCAACTTTCTGACAGATGGCCTCACATTATCTTCAAGCAGTCTGTGATATGATGCAGAATTCACAGTTGAATCAATGAATCCAAGCTGTCCATTCCCTGAGGCAGCGAACCAACCCCAAACCATAATATTTCCAATACTGTGCTTTACAGTTGGCATGAGGTCTGCTGCATGGGCAACAGCTGATCCTCCATATCACCCTGCCCAGGCTTTTGTAGCTCCAGTGGAGAAGACACTCCAGTGACATCGCAAGGTGCCAACACAACACGGGTAGTGGAAGTTACCGATTTTAAGCTCATCCAATTGGTGAAGGAAACAGGGATCCCCTTCTGTCGGTGGTAGAGATCATCGCATCTCACTGGGCAGCTACCGCCTGCCTCAAGCTGGGCAGCCCTCAGCCAATAAGGTGCTGTCCCGCAATGGCTTCCCTGCTTCACTTGGGTGCGTGGAGCTTAGAGAATCATCTCAACAAGTAGGCAATAAATTCTGCACCAGGCAAGCTAGGAATAAACGAGAAGACTCCATCTCTTCGCTTCGCAAGCTGGAACTTCAGGACCACGTGTCCTGTTCTCACTGTTCTCACAATCATGAGGCCTGGCCCACCTGCCTTGGTTCTCACAGATGTGGAAAGATCAACAAAAATGTTCAGTGACTGCTAGAATTGTGCTGCTTCCACAGCCTCTGCATCACAAACACCTTCTTCAAGTGTAAGGAGATTCACAAGGTGTCTTCGAGGCACCCACGCTCCCACTATTGGCACCAGTTAGATTTAGTCATCACCACGCGTGCAGACCTTGCAAGCATTCTTTTCACCCGCAGCTATCACAGTGCAGATTGCAACCGACCAGTCTCTCGTGGCTAGCCAGGTGTATGTATTGCCAAAGAAACTGCACCATTCCAAGAAGAAAGGCCACCCTCGCATTAACACCTGCTGTATAAACAATCCAGAAAAATCTGAGCGGTATATCAGTGAGCTGCAGGACCCCTCACTGAGAAGTCACCTGACGGTACTATTGACTCCAAATGAACACACATCCGTGAAGCTGTGTACAACTCATTGATCAACGCTTATGGTAAGAAGGAGCAGAAAAGTGCTGACTGGTATGAAGCCCACTGGAAGGATATGGAGCCTGTAACCAATGTGAAGAGGAAAGCTCTTCTGACATACAAGGCTGCACCTAACCCTAGCACATTGGAAGCCCTTAGGGTTGAAGCAGACTGCCCGCCACTGCACAAACATCTACTGGCTGAATCTCTGCAGCAGTATACAGGCAGCTGCCGATATTGGGGATGTAAGAGCAATGTACGAAGGCATCAAGAAGATGACTGGACCCTCTATTATCAAGACTGCCCCACTCACATCCAAGACAGGAGAAGTCATCACGCATCAGGGGAAGCAACAGCAGCGTTGGGTTGAGCATTACCTTGAGTTGTACTCAACCCAGAACATTGTTACAAAGACTGCTTTTGATGTCATCCCAGACTTACCAGACATGGAGGAGCTAGACACAACGTAAACCATGGAAGAGCTTTGAACAGCCATCCACCAACCCACCTGTGGTAAGGCTCCAGGGAGCAAGGGCATCCCGTAAGAAATCTTGAAAAGTGGGAAACCTGTACTACTCCCGCTCCTGTAGGAACATTTATGCTTGTGTTGGGAACAAGGATATATTCTGCATGACATGCGAGATGCAAACATCGTCACGGTATATAAAAACAAAGGGACCGCAGTGATTGCAATAGCTATTGGGGCATCTCCCTACTTAGCGTCAATGGAAAGGTGTTTGCCCAGGTTGTCCTGACACATTTGCAAATTCTAGCCTCTCGAGTATACCCAGAGTCTCAGTGTGGCTTCTGAGCTGGCCAGTCAACCGTAGACATGATATTCTCACTACACCAGCTTTAGGAGAAATGTCAAGAGCAGCAGATGCCCCTCTTTATAGCCTTCATTGATTTGACCAAGGTTAGCCAGAACGGACTTTTCAAACTATCCAGCGGACTTTTCAAACAATCCAGGTCGCATTCCCAAAGATCTTCTGTATGATGAACTGGCTGAGGTTTCACAGGTATCTGGACGCCCCTGACTGAGATTCAAAGAAATCTGCTAGAAGGACATGAGATTATGCAGCATCAACCCTAGTTTGTGGGAATCCAGCGCTGAAGACCATACAGCCTGGCATTTTGCCGTTAGACAGGGCACTCAGGCACTCAGAAAGCAGAGAAGGACAGGTTTAAGCAACTTGTTGACAAGAGAGACAGGAGGAAGGCAATTTCAGCCACAGAGTGTGACTCAATTTCTCTGTGAAGAAGATTGGATGTCCACCATAACTTCTGGCAGTCATCACCAAATTCCCAGAGTACATGCACAGCACAGTCTGCTTCAACGGTGCAACTTCTGATGCTTTTCCAGTTAGCAGCGGAGTGATACAAGGTTGTGTCGTTGCGCCCACACTTTTTGGTATCTTCTTTTCCATGCTCCTCCATATGCCTTCAGAGACTGCAGTGAGGGAGTCTACATACACACTAGGTCTGACCGCAAGCTCCTCAACATCTCCCACCTTCGTGCCAAGACTAAAGTCGTTGAGTTACTCTTATGCGAGATGCTTTTCACCGACGATGCAGCCCTGATCTCACATACGGAGGAAGGTTTTCAGCAGCTTGTGAGTCACCTCTCCCATATCTGCAAGGACTTTAGGCTGACCATTAGCCTCAAGAAGACCAATGTCATGGCTCAGGGCACAGACCATCCTCCCAGCATTGCCATAGTTGGATGCAACCTGGAGGTTGTGGAGGAGCTTCACCTACCTCAGGTCGACTATATCCTTTTTATTCTCCACCTATGCAGAGGTAAATCTTAGGATTGCCAAGGCTGCAGGAGTTATGGCCAGACTAAATCACAGGGTGTGGCAAAACTCCAACCTTACTGGGAAAACCAAGCTGTGTGTTTACCAGGCCTGCGTTTTAAGCACAATTCTCTATGGTAGTGAGATTTGGACAACCTATACTAGGCATTAGAGGAAGCTCAACAGCTTTCACCTGAGGTGCCTGCGACACATCCTCCATGTACAGTGGCAGGACAGGGTACCCGATACATGTATTCTGGAACACGGCAACATGAGCAGCATGTTTGCCATCCTCTGTAAGAAGCGTCTCCGTTGGCTTGGCCATTTTAGAAGAATGGATCCAGGTCACATTCCCAAAGATCTTCTGTATGATGAACTGGCTGAGGTTTCACGGCTATCTGAACACCCCAGACTGTGATTCAAGAATGTCTGCAAGAAGGACATGAGATTATGCTACATCACCCTATTTCGTGGGAATCCAGCGCTGAAGACCATACAGCCTGGAATTTTGCCGTTAGACAGGGCACTCAGAAAGCAGAGAAGGACAGGTTTAAGCACCTTGCTGACAAGAGAGACAGGATCAAGGCACGGCAATTTCAGCCACAGCGTGTGACTCAATTTCTCTGTGTAAAACTTTACATTTTAACATTACAATATAATAAACTCATTTCATGGTTGGGCAACTGTAGCATTGCTGCCTCACATGCTCCAAGGTCCTCTGTTAGATCCTCAGCTCAGTTTACTGTCTGTGTTATCTCCATATCCATGTGGGTTTCCACTGGGTTCTTCAGTTTCCTACCACTTTCCAAAAATGTGGGTAGATAAAGTTCTAACCAATAGAAATTAAATTTCTTGTCAAGACTCTTGACGTGGCTGCTTATCAGCCGAAAACTTGGATGAGCTTTAGCTAGTCTGTCATATCTTTTTTTTTTTTTTTTTTTTTTTTTTTTTAAAAATTTTTTTTTTTTTTTTTTTTTTTTTTTGTTATAACAATTTTTATTGATTCTCATACAGTTTTCAGAGTACAACAAGATATATCAATACAGAATCAATATATATATATTTTTGTACCCCGATAACAGTTTACATATGATCAATTTACTTATGATTCATGTACATGTGATTTAATTACATATGATTCATTTT
>JAFFST010045793.1:0-17956 GCA_022414735.1 Noturus placidus | reverse complement strand
TTCAAATCGCCTTCACGTGACTTTGCTGCAGATGTGGTTTATGTGGCCCTCAGTATGAATTTTTTCTCCTTTGATTCTAAGAAATAACGTTTTATTCGTATGTTTTGGATAGCGGAAAGGCCTACATTACCCATAATCCTCGACCACCAATGATTTGTCACGCCCCTAGGCGTCTAATACGCTTTAATCTTCAATCTGATTGGAGAACCGAGGACCCTCTGCCAATCAGATTGATGTGCTATTATTTATTGATTTGATTGATTGATGCTCAAGCGTCATATATCGCCGTGCTCGGGTTATTAATGGAGTGACTGAACGGCTGGAGCGTCTACTCTAAGCGTCTCTTACAGCCGCGGACGGTTTTACATTGGAGTCAATGGAGAACCCAGAGCGTTTCACGGGCCAGATAAAATGACCTGGCGGGCCACATTTGGCCCGCGGGCCTTGAGTTTGACACATGTGCCCTACAACATCTGCAGCAGGTGAGTAAGGCATTCTTCTGTGTGTGCTGCAGTTGAGAGACTGCCTAGAGAAGTACAGAGAACAAGTTATCAAGAACTTGGAACCGGCCCAGCATGCACAGAAAAGATAGTATGACCAGTATGCAGAACACAGAGATTTACCAGCCAAGGTAAAATGTACTGTTGTTACTGCCATCATCAACAAACAAGCTATTAACAAAGTGTTAAGGACGCTACAAGATCCAGAGGCAAGTGGGACCGGTCACTTATGAGATATTGCACCGAGTAAAGTGAAAGTGCAGCCAAGTGTACCACATCAACTATAGTATCTAAAATGCCTAATTTGCTGACTTTTTGTCTAGCTAGTCAGTACAATCATCCTCAATTTACTGATCAAAATGAAGCCACAAACAAGATAGATGAGAGAAGCAAAAATCCAGTTTTTGTTCAGAAAACAACGACATCCCCTCGTAAGATGTCCCAAAAGTGATCTGAATCTAACCACAGATTCAATGCCCTATTTATACAGTCTTATCTTTAGGTTATGCCCACTTATCTCATTCTGTTGGAATCCCAATAGGCTTTATTAACATATTTTTCTGATTCCCCTTAAATCCAACTATCCTCAAATTGAAATACGGTTAGAACAAGCTTTTCTCATTCTGAAATCCCTTTAAAACACATAGTCAGCTATTGGATATACTCTTATCTTTGTGTTTTGCTTTTTGGGTATTTAAAACAATTTCAAGGCCCTACTGCCATACATACTTCCGGTAACCAAACTGTGTGCATCTCATCGCTCGTTGTGCTGAATAATTAATTTGGATATTTTCATCACTTCTTCATTATGGGTAAGATATATATATTTTTTATTGCTTAATGTTATATGTATTTCTTCTCGAATTCTAAGTTTGTATATGATTTTTGGTGCTTTTTAGACATTCTGTGAGTATATGTGTGTGTGCGTTTCTTTTGACCATATTTGTGTGTGTGTGTGTGTTGTGTGTGTGTGTGTGTGTTCCTCTTGAACATTTTTGAGTGTGTGGGTGTGTGTTTTTCTCAAAACATCATATGAGTGTGTTTTTGCCCTTTTTCATGCTTTATCCATGTCATGGTTCCTACATTCTTTACATGTGCTTGTACATGTATTTATGTGAATATATTTTAAGTGTTACCACTACTGTTTTATCTAATTTTCATCCTTTCTCTCTGATCTCCATACAGCTAATCAACGCCCTGCTGCAGCTGGACTTTCTTTCTCTCGGCTGCTCAATCTCACAGGCCTGAGTGAATATATACGTCATCACTCTTCTCTTAATTTAAGGGATAGCTATGTATAAATAATGCATTTTTCACCCTTTGGTTATATACTGTTATATACCCTGCGTCCGTCTGTCCAATCTCTCCAGCCCTATATCGTCCACTGTAGCTGAGACCTCTACAATATCCTGACCTTGGTGTTTCTGAAACAAATTTTGAGCTATTGGAGGTAAAATAAAAATCAACTCTGGTATTGCTGTTCCATTCAAAATAACACAGCAGCTGTAAAACCGGACATAATGACCTTTCACCAGGCTGAGCAAGACACACATACCAATACGTTTCCATGGCTTCTACTTGTGCAGATAACTAAGTCAAGGTGCTCAGGTAATTAGATTAAACTATGTCGTTATACTGTAAGTGATACAATTTGACTACATTCTGTTTATTACATCAAGCACTAACAATGCTCCTATTTCGACTATGTCTAATGATAATATCGATATAACGTCCCTATTTTCTCGGATAGGCCCTATTGACCACTACTTTGTATCTTCATTTGCTTTTTCCAAAAGAAGTCTGACCCAGGGGTGGGCGAAAATCCTCTTAACGCAGTCATGAGGAAAAATTCCCACCCTGCCAGCACTGCGTGCTCGACAGTGGCTACATCTGGCTCAGCCTTTGACAAAATGTGTCACTGTAACCACAATACACATCATGATATAAGTATAAACATTCCAGCAGTCATTTTTCATTCATGCTTTATTGTTCATGGGGCTCACGCCACCAATAGTTAATCATGCTTTATGTCCATAAGGTGGTCCACACAGGTTGTGTTATGTCCTTGTCCACCTCTACTGAAACGATGTCTTCGACCAAGATATTTTGCATATTGCAGGGGGCCGCCCTTGGGGAGAGGTTAGGCTAGCAGGGCATGGCTCATCAATCCTCATTTACTATACTGAATTCTGGGACCTCTTGTTTCTCCTGCACCAGAAGTCCTGTGTAGCACTTGTATTCTCTGATGCAACTTTATAGAGCTACTGGACCAGTTCTAGTTTCGGATGGAGTGGGGTAACAGTGAAAAATTAGACCAGAGACCAGGTAGTTTATATACAAAAGCCAGCAGTTTACTAAAGTTCAATAAAGACAATACATTAAACAGACTTTAAACGACATTAAACAGACATCAGAACCAAAGAATAGTCCTGCAGGTAGCAAAAAGGTAGGTAGAACCCACTTCGATCCTATTTTTTCCTATCTTTCCCTTTCCTTCACCTAGGTTACAAATAATTTGGGTCAGCTAGGTTATTTTATCATGTTAGACCGGTCTAAATATCTTATTTTAAGTTAATAGGGTGTGCCTATTTTCTCTTCTTTTCCTTGAGTTAACTCTTTTTTTTCCCCTTACAGGTGAGAAAACATTTATATCAGTTCCAAATCAAAATCAAATCAATTCAAGTAAACACTCTTAAACCTTGAATTATAACATTCACAATGATGAAACAATACAATGTGAAGTAACCCTTCAGATCCAGTTCAAGCTCGGTTTCACTTATACTTCGAAGATCAGTAAAGTTCAGTTCAGTTCCAAGAGAAAAAAAAAAAAAAAGACAGTCCCAACACTCCTACCGCTCTGGCAGCTAGTTTACCGATGGTCCATCTTACACAGCAGATTCTCTCTGGCATGAAGAAGCCGAGTTGTCTCTAGAAACTTTGTCCATGGGTTTGGCTCGCCATCTTGTATTCCGTGTCTGTAGTCCCCACACGCGGCAGGACCAAGGTCCGATTTCAAACACGCACTTGGTTATCTTTTATTTAAGCTTAATAAATTCCCAAGCAGGTAAGTATTGTTTTTGAGCTCCTAAATCAACTCTTCACAACACTTTAACTTCTTAGCTTGTTTTAGCTGTCTTCTTCGGTCTGCTTCTCGGCTCAGCGTTGCTTCAAAATGGCCGACGAGTTTCTTAAAAGGGAAGCGTCACCACAAGTCCTTACAGCCTATTTGTTTACATTAAATCAGTCAAACTGTTTTTAACCGTTCTTAATTGTGTCTTACATGTATGTGTTTTAACTGATTAGCTTATTTATGCATTTTATGGGTTATTTATTATTAATTAGTTTTAATGTGGGTTACACCTGCCTTATGCAAGTCCTGCAAGTGATGCAAGTGGTGTGAAGTCCAGTGAAGTCCGTTCTCTGAACCTAGACACTTAGCATACTTGCTAACAGCAAGCCTTGATCATGTATTACAAAGTGTAGCTTCAGTATTTTCGACTTGTTATAATTGCCATGCAGTAACAACTAGTATGTAAGTGAGCCAATGTTTTCATGCAAAATAAGGTTATGCAAACATCGGTATAAAAATTATCCAGTATCATATAAATACATACCAGTATCCCTCGTAACACTGCATAATATACCTGCAAGCTTGAGTATTCCAGAGCAGTTAATACACATTGTAATATACACATTGTAATATAACCCCCCTCCCCCTTTTTGAAGTGGACATGCCTCAACCAAAGGAGATAAGGGAATGAGTGTCCAGTTCTAAGACTGGACAACCATATGCTGGCCAGCAACATTATTAACAGCTACTTGGATAAGGCACTTGCCAAGGGGGATAACAGAGCATGCAATTAGGCCTATCATACACAATGCTCTAGCAATGGCAATGCTGAGGCGGGTCAACATGGATGCCCAATCAGCGGAGAAAAACCAAGACAACCATGCAGGCCAATGGGGGAAAAAAACCTGTGTTACGGACATGTTCCTCCCACAGCTGTTTAAGCCGGGCCAAGACCTTGGACAGGGAACCACACGTTCTTGTATGCAAGGGTATAATGGCACGACATTCATCCCCAACCATGGTGCAAAAAGCGCTATGCGGTTTTAGCAAAGCGGTTCTCCGCAGTCATAATAGAAGTAGCATGCAGTTGTTCACAGACCAGGCCCAAAGCATCGAGCAAATAGTTAATGAACCGCTGTTGATTGTACCAGATGTAGTTGATCCATGCTGTGTTACGGATTACTTGGATGCTGGGTAGTAGCACGGTGGCCAATCCACCACCCACAGATTCAATGGCCTTATATTGATTCAGGATACCCACAGGTGTTCCACCAAAGTCAAGAGATACACTAGGGTCTGGAGCCCAGGTGAGTATTGTATATCATCAACATCTCGCACATAATCTGTCCACCAGGATACGTTTGCAGCATCCCTTCTTGGGAATGAAAGCACAGTAATGTTGTTATATGCATCATTAGACAACTGGAACACACAAGTCTTACCTTCCAGGCGTACTGGGCTGTAGCACCCCATCCAATCCATAGGGAGGGTCTGGCATACCTGGTCTCTGCCACAATACCAAAAAATGTCCGCTAAGGGCAAAGTGCCATCTACTAAATCCGGCAACTGTATACGAACCAGAATCTGTACACGTATAATCTGTATTGTTGTCACACTGGGCACGGGTGGACACCATAGGCATGAGGGCTGGCTTAATGTGAATAACGACTCATAGTTAGATGAGTAGTATGGTTAGTCTGGGACCACATTTTCATTAGGGCTTTTGGCAATGCTTGAACCCAGGTAAGCCGTGAGCTTTCACAGATCTTTCTAACCTTTTTTTTTGTTATTGCATTTGCCCTTTCCACCATTCCCTGTGACTGTGGATGATACACACACCCCAGTTTATGCTCCATACACAAAGCTCAGCTACAGCCTTTATAACCTGATTAACAAAATGCAGAGCATTGTCTGAGCTGATGAAATCCGGACCTCCAAACCATGGAATAACTTCCTTACACAGAAACTTAGCCACTACCCAACGACTGAAGCAATCTTCCACCACTAATATGTATCTCTTACCCTCCTTCTGATTGTCACTGCCCATATCCACAAAGTCCATTATTATGAACCTGAACGGACCCTTTGGTTCTGGAATGTGCCCTATAGACATTGTGTCTTATGCATGTCTCGCATTGATTTAGTGCCTTATTAATCTTCCTAGCTTATTAGGGGAACCACAAAAACTTCCTGATTTTCTTCAAGCTTTCTCCTCTATTAGCATGGTCCACCCCATGTGCATCTTTTATGAGCAGCGGCAAGAGACTCAGTGGGGCCACACAAGCCTTCTTCACTCTGCCACAGCCCTGTGCCTCATTTTTACTTTGCTCCTCTAGCTATCCATTCAGCTATTTCTGCCTCACTGGCCTCTTTTTGTATTTCCATGATATGTTCCACATTATCCTCTTTTCTGTGTCGGACCTCTTCCTCCCCTGGGTTTATCAAGGCCATCATTGGTGATGTTCCTAAAGCAGCTTTCTGTGCTGCCTCATCTGCTGCCATGTTACCACTAGTAACAAAAGTACCATCAGTCTAGTGAGCCTGACATTTCACGATCGTTAGTTCGGCTGGCAAGGTCATAGCATGCAACAAATCTGATATAGCTGCTCCATGAGTAATTGTGGACCCTTCTGCCCTCTGAAATCCTCTCTGTGCCCATATAGGCCCAAATACATGACATACTCCATATGCATATGCTGAATCAGTATAAATTGTACAGCTTTGACCACTTCCTAGTTCACACGCAGCAGTCAGAGCCCTTATTTCTGCCAATTGTGCTGAGCAGGGTTGGGGTAAAGAGACCTCCATTATGGTTTTAAATGAAAGAGGATCCACCCTAGCCTCTACGACCACAAATCCAGGTTTAATCCCTGTATCAGCTCGAAAGCACGACCCATCTACAAAGAACACATGTTGTGCATTTGACAAAGGCTGATTCTCTAAGTTGGCACGCGCTTTTAGGAATTTTTCTGATTCGGACACGCATTCATGGGGCAACCCGTCTTGTGGAGTAACCATTTTGTCAGCACGGTTTACTGTTACACCTTTCTATGGTTAAATCTGGGGCCGACAGAATGACATTGTACCCTGTGCATCACGAGTTGGCAATGACAAAAGACTGACTGGTCAATTATGTATTGCAATGCATGTGTTGTGTACAGTATGACAAGATGCCCCATCATAATGATGAAGAATGCCTTTTGGTATGCAAATGCGGCAGCCGCCAAGGCACGATAACACGGTGGCATTCCCTTCTCAACGTTGTTCAATGTGGTACTGTAGTATGCTATAGTTTGTTTACTTACACCTTGTTGCTGTTGTGTCAATACAGCAGAGGCAAAGCCCCATTTTTCTGAAATATACAAGTGAAAAGGTTTCGCATAATCAGGGTTTGCCCATGCAGGTGCTGATGTCAATATGGCTTTGATTCAAATGCAGCTAACTCCCCAGGGGTCCAGGTAAGAGGAGCATATGGCTGTGTTTGGTCTGCGCTTTTGATTAAATCACAGAGAGGTTGAACTATTAGCGCAAAGTCACAGACCCATGGTTGGCTAAAACCCGTCATTCCTAAGAATGCTAACATTTGCCATACGGTTTGTGTTTGGGGTGCTTTCCTAATGGCTTCTATATGCTTAGGTGGAATTTTGTAGCTTGCCCCTTCTTGGACACATCCCAAGTATTTTACTTTAGGTTTACAAAACTGTATGTGTATTGTTGTATTTAGGACAGTGAGACAAAAAGACTTTGGTTAAGGGAATTGGAGTTGGAATTGGAGCAGGAATGGTTTAGAAAAGCTCACTGTCAGCCTCACCGGGCTGAGGGCTTATCAGATAGTTCCCGAGCATCTCCTTCATTTGATCAATTACCTACAGGTCCCGTGCCTCTCTCTTGATGTCAGTAAGCACATTAATTTGGTACCTGTATTTAGAGAAGTAGAGGTAGATATCTATTTTACAGCTTTTGAAAGTGTAGCGGCTACATTGAAGTGGCCAAAAGAGATTTGGGCACTTCTGTTGCAATGTAAGTTAGTTAGCAAAGCAAAGGCAGTTTGCTCTGCATTGCCCGTGGTGCATAGCCTTATTTATGATGTGGTGAAGCAGGCTGTTCTCCGTGCTTATGAGTTAGTGCCTGAAGCATATAGACAGAAATTCATGGCCCACAGGAAATCAGACAAACAAATTCTGTGGAATTTGCCAGAGAGAAACAAACTCTGTTTGATAAATGGTGTGCTTCTATTAAGACAACAGCTCTTGAAGCTTTGAAAGAGCTTGTGTTATTAGAAGATTTTAAGAACTGTCTTCCAGAAAATGTAGTCATTCATTTAAATGAGCAAAAGTGATGTCTCTTTCTGCAGCCGCTGTACTAGCGGACAAAAAGGATGGACTGCTGCTGTCAAGTCCGGATGGGGAAATGACTATGCTAGTTCTACAGCTGCTCAAAACTGCTGAGTAAATGGTAGAGTTTTTTTTTTTACTGTCTTGAAGCAGGTCACCTTATTGCTGATTGTGAAGTCTGGAAAAAGAAAAACAGTTCAGTTAACTTTAAAAATGTCGGTTTTCAAACTGTTGGAAATGAATTGATGCTTTCCTCTGAGAACTCTGTGTATAAACCCTTTATGCTACAGGGGTGGGTATCGAGCAACGGTATTACGAGACACAGGAGCTGCCCAGTCTCTCATATTTTGTAATTTACTACACTTACCTTCTGACTCATACACAGGCTCTCACGTACTTTTGCGAAGGATAGGGGTAGGGTCTATGACAGTACGTCTACACAAAATTTACCTCAAAACACTCCTGATAATGGGAGATGTTACGGTTGGGCTTTGTTCTCAACTTCCTGTGGAAGGGGTTGATGTAGGGCTGCACAATTAATTGGATATTGATCACGATTACGATTTTGATTGCCCACGATTAAATGAACATGATCAACTGCGATATTGACGTTTAAAGTTCGTCCTCCGCTCATAGAAAACTCTGCTGCAGATCAAATCAAGTGTTTCCTACATTTACAGCCAATAACATAGAGCGACGCAGGGATGACAACATTTTGTAGTGCCAAAACCAATAAACTGAGTTTTTATTACTGAGGAGAAAACTGATGTGTCTGTTCACTCTGTTTTCACTGTTCATACTGTTTCACTCAGTATTTCCTACCTGTGTGGTGACGCGAGCTCAAGCTCGAAAATTTCATGATGATGTGGAGCTTGCTGATACTTTCCTACAGTCTTCTGTGTGTGGAAACGGACAAATACTGGGATGATGGTTTGCCGATGTTAATGTTTGCTGCTTCCGAGACAGTACAGGAATCACTGGGGTTTATCCCAGCTGAATTAATTTTTGGTCACACAGTACGGGGACCCTTAAGACTGTTACGGGAACAATTATTAAGTGAGACCTGTATACCAGTGTCAGTGCTTGAATATGTTAGTAGAGTACGTGAACGCTTGCGTAAAGTGTGTGAAATGGCAAAGACTAATTTGACAGGAAAATAAAAGCAAATGAAGCAACAATATGACAGACGCAGTGTTACTTGGAATTTCCAAGTATGAGACTCAGTTTTGGTGCTGCTTCCCATTCCTGGTTCAACATTGCAGGCAAGGTTTTCTGGACCCTACATGATAGAACAGAAGTTGAGTAGTATAGACTATGTTCTTCATACCCCAGACCATAGAAAGAAAACCTGTGTATGTCACATCAACATGCTTAAGAAATTTGTGAAGATAGCAGATAGTGCTAAACTCTGCCTGTTGCCGTTGTAGAGCAACAGCCCGCTGCTGTGGACAGTGAGGATAACGAGTGGGTTGGCAGTCTACCCAAGCTTTACAACTCAGAAATATTACAAAGTATTAGTGACCAGTTTAATTATCTTTCTCATTCTCATCAAAGAGATATTGTTTGGTTGATAAATTGTTTTCCTTCTCTGTTCTCAATAATCCCACTCAGACTAATGTTCTCTGTCATGACATTGACGTTTTGGACTCACCGCCCATCAAATAGCATCCATATTGGGTTAACCATGCTAGGAGGGAGGAAATGAGGAAAGAGGTAAATTACCTATTCAAAAATGGACTTGCCCTCAAGTCCATTGAGCTCGCCTTGTATTCTTGTGCCAAAGTCAGATGTTCCCTCAGATTTTGTACAGACTACAGGAAGTTGAATAATGTCACTAAACCTGATTCTTTCACCTTACCTGGGATGGAGGATTGTATAGACAGAGTAGGTGCTTTGTCTTACGTGACAAAATTAGACTTGAAAGGTTATTGGCAGGTATCTTTAACTGCTCGTGCCTCAGGTGTTTCTGCATTTGTTATGCCGGATAACTTCAATTTAGTATATGGTTATGGCTTTTGGGATGCGAAACTCTCCAGCTACTTTCCAGCATCTAATGCAGAGGGTTTTGTCCGGGGAAGTGAATTGGGAGGTGTACGTGGATGATGTAGTGATTTATTCCAAGTCATGGAGTGATCACATAAATACCCTGCGTGAAGTGTTTGTCCGGTTGGCAAGAGCCAATTTATCTGTGAATTTTTGCCAAGTGTGAATTTGGGAAGGCAGTAGTCACATACCTTAGTAAACAAGTGGGCCAAGCCCAGGTGAGCCCTGTCAGTGCCAAAGTGTCAGCAATTGTGAACTTTCCTGCTTCCAAAACTAAAAGGGAATTATGCCGATTCTTCGGGATGGTGGTATACTATAGAGCCTTTTACTAGAATTTTTCTTCGGTGGTGTGTCCACTGACTGACTTGTTAAGTGCATCTAGAGAATTCAGTTTGAATCCTGAGTGTGATCTAGCTTTCAAGTAAGCTAAAGATCTTCTTTGTGCTGGGCCTGTTCTCTCTGCACCTGAATTTACCCGCCCATTCAAACTGGAGGTGGATGTCAGATAGGGGCCACTGCAGTATTGCTGCAAGAAAAGGTGCCTGGGATCGACCACCCAGTGTGTTACTATTCTAAAAAGTTCTTAAAAATTACAGCACTATAGAAAAGGAAGCTTTAGCATTACTACTTGCTTTACAGCACTTTGAGGTGTGTGTAGGTGTAGTACCTTACATATAATAGTATATACTAACCATAACCCGCTTGTCTTCCTAATGCGTATGTCCAATTTTAATTAAAGGTTGATGCAATAGTCTCTAGTGGTCCAAGGATTCAACTTGAAAATAGCTCCCATATCTGTACTGATTGGAATCATGACTGAGAACTCTCATTCGTGTGGATTTTGGATGGTGGAACGGAACAAATAAACTGGACCCTTGCTTTTTTCCTCACCTATGGCCTGTTCTTCTGTCTGCAATTGAACATGTGAGTATTTCTTTCTAGATTAATTTCTAATTGTCTTTGGGTAATTTTGGGTAATAGGCAAAATTTTGACACCACAAATGGCGAGCCAGCCAGGAGTGGTTTTAAGACCCATTTGTCTCTGTAATCTCTGTTTGGGACTTCTCTTTAAGGCGGCAGATAAGCCATTTAGGGAAAATAAGTTTCACAGACACCCGTTATCTCAAAGCTCTGTATTATATTATATGATCTGTTGCATTATAATGAAGCCCCAAGCTCGGAAGACGGGCTAAGGTTGGTCTCCAAAAAGGACCTGAGTGAGTGAGGAAGGAAGGTAAGAGAAATGTAAACTGATTGTATAACTGTATATAATAATAATTTATCAATTTGTATAGCGCTTTTTACAATGGTACATTGTCTCAAAGCAGCTTTTACAGAAATATCATTTTTACATTTACAAGCGACTTACTAATGAGACCACATTCACACACCAATGGTAGCAGAGCTGCCATGCAAGGTGCTAGCTTGCCATTGGGGGCAACTTAGGGTTCAGTGTCTTGCCCAAGGACACTTCGGCATGGGATCACCCGGGCCGGGATTCGAACCGCCAACCCCACGGTTGGTGGATTAGTGGACAACCCGCTCTACCGACTGAGCCACAGCCGCCCCATATAGGGTTATGCATTTAAGGTGCATGTGTTAAGTAAGGAAAAATCCTGCAATACCGATAAATGATTGAATGATTGATTAAGATTCAGGGCTGTGATAGAAGAGCAGGTGGAAATGAGGTCTAAAAGAAACAAAAAACCCCAGACACCAGCCATGCAAGGTGGCGGCTGCATTTGGTGGGGGTCCCCTAATACCACTGGAGGGAAAATTCCAGGGTTGCAATAGAGAGGGGAAAGAAATCCTGGACCCAGGTTACGCTAGGGGTAAGGGTCACGTTAAGAGTGGCGTGCCCGGTATATGAATGTGAAATAACAATTGTGTGTGTAATATTTTAAATGTGGGAACTCTTTTTCTTAGAGAGAAAGAGAGTGAAGGGTGAGTAAAGGAGCTGCCACAATGTCTGTGTGTGTGTTTTCTTATCTCAGAAGCCTCTGTGTGGAAAAGAAAACAAACAAAAAAAGGACACTGTGTGTGCGAGAGATATAATCTTGCATTTTTATTGAATGTGTTTGAGCAGACCATGGGGGGTGAGTTTGGATTTTAATAATTATTTTGATATCAATATCTGCTGTGTGAGCAGTCAAGAACAGTGTAAATGTATAAATATTTTAGACAACTGCCAGGTTGCCCGTCGTATACGATTATGGATCTGGATTTTGTTCTGTTGTCAATCCCATATTTAGTTTTTCGTGTGTTCGCTCAGTTAAAATACTACTAATAGAAAGTTGCACTTTGAAAACTCTTTTCAGAAGTGTACAGTTTCAAAAAGCCATGGTTTTGTAAAGATGCTCCGGAACTTCTGTTGAGAAATGAGTAAGACACTCAGAAAATAGAGGCGGGAGTCCATTTTGACCGTTCATTTATATCCTATAAATTAAGTTATAATAATATCATAAGGCATATTTTAACACATAGCCAAGATGTGTTGGTAAGGTGTTTTTGGGAATGAGTCGGTTTGAATGAGTCCTGCTTTAGTTATTTTTGTGGAAAAATACAAGACAGAATAAAAGGTTGATTTTTATTCAAACTCCTCAGGATTTGCACACTTCATACATTAACTGAATATGGTGTTGGCAAATGCGGGTGACAAATCATGATGACAACATTATATATATTGCCATTCACACATATAATAGCTCAATTGTAAGTCAGTTGGCTCTTTGAGCAGAATTAGAAGCCTGTGGATAGTTCTATTGGGAGGAAAAAAAAGTAGTCGAAGCAGAGTGTTTGTCATTCCATGCCTTGTCTATAAATCCAGTGTGCTCGATTTCCGTGATAAAGTTTCAGCAAAACTCAGAGCGCAAAGTCAGCACAGAGATAGAGAGAGAGTGCATAGAGAGTAAAGTCAAGGTAACTCAATAGATAAGTAAATATTTAAACATATTTCTGTAAAAGATACAATTGTTAACTTACTACTGAAGATGAAAATATGAACAGTGGATCGGATCCGGGGCTGAAAGCTCTGCCTTGCTCTCTGTAACCGAGTCACTGTGACATGTTCTTATCTGGCTAAGTCAAAATATTCCCTCTGTTGAGTTAAACAATTGTTTTTTAGAGAGTGGGGACAACAGTATTAGATCTGTAGTCCAGCAGAGTAGGGAGTGAAATGTGTTTTGAATAGGTTACGGTTTGAATAGATTAAGCAAAATAGTTGTGTGGATATACAAATATATATTATATATGGTGTTTTATGGATATATGGTTTCACAATCTGAGTGAAGTGAAGGTCTTTCTGAGAGTGTTTGGTAAGTTGGATGCGTGTGTGTGAAATGGAGTTGTGGGTAATCTGGGAAGTGTGGTCAATGGCAGCCAGCCATGTTTGGGAAATGTAGTTTGGAACATGAGAATACAGTCTAACTGAAATGGGTACATTTTATAAAAGGGGTTTTATACCTTTCACAACTGGTGCTCAGCAAAGCAACCAAATTGGTGTTAAAATTGAAACAAAATTCATGGATGATAAATTTCATCTAAGTTAAAGACATATATGCATTAATCCTAATCAGATGTATTTAAAATAAAGGGAACAAAATTAAAGGTGTCATGTATGAATGGAGCTATACTGTGAGGGTCTACCATTTAAAGAAACAATTGTCACGATTCTCCCTGTTGGCCAGCTGTGGCACTGCACCTTGGATGGATCTAGCGCCCTCTGGTGGCCGAGCGCTGGCAGGGACTTTGTGTGTCTTTACCCCAGTGTGGCGGTGGACTCCATTTCCCATCGGGCACTGCTGGTCACATGGATTCACTCTGGGACATATGGACTCCGGCACCTGTTTCTTATTTTAGTTAATGAGCACTGAGGGAGTATATATAGAGCCAGTTAAGCATGTCATGGTTGTCTTTCGTTGTGTGTGAGTGTATTTAGACTCCTGTCACAGTGTTTAGGTAATCAGCCTGAGAAGTAGGCTTTGTTCCTTGTTTATGTGCCTGAGAAGCAGGTTTTGTTTTCATGTTTATTAGCTGAAGTATTTTTGTTCCTAGTCCTTTTTCAGAGTATCCTGTTGGTATTTGCTTTTATTTGTGTTGATCCGAGAACTCATCCAATAAATCAGCGTAAAGCCAGTCTGCGCCTGTTTCCGCTTCCTTCAACCCAGCGTGACAACAATATTGTTGTACTCAGGATGAAACACTAATTCAACAGGTTATTTTGAATAAAAATTAGTGGGATAACAGAGACTAGAGAACGGTACATAAATGTTTAGATCTTGAAATCATTTACACTATTTTTGTTCGGCATTATACTTCAATAATTTTGAAATGATTTGATAGACCAACATTAGTTAATCTCTGCATGATCCACTTTGTCGACAGAGAAGTGCAGTAGTTACATTTATCTAGAGATTATTTAATATTTAAGACTTTCAAAAACGACTGTGGTGGTGCTATGTTTTTATGAAACTTTACTCACTGGAAAATACGTTGTTGCAAACTGATGGCATGTCAACTGGTCACTTAGAAGGCTTTCTAAATCTTTTGATAGGACATAGAGCTTTTGAAATTGGAAAGAGATGAAAATACAATTTAAAAGGACACCAAAAAGCTGATTTCCAAATGTTTGGGATAACACTAATGAAAGATTAAAGAGGATAAATTAAAGGCAATGGAATAATATTCCACATAGATAATTTCAAAAATACAGATTCCACACAATCAGGGCCTTGTGATTTGTTTATACCAAACAATTTGAGTGCTCTGTAAACATCAAAAGAAAAAAAAAAAAACTGAACTCCTCATTTTGGATAGCTTTCTGCATTATTAAAATTAGGGTACAAGTTAAATTACTAGGCCTTGATCTGATGCATAAATTGAACATTAATGACGGGTTTGGAAGTGGTGTGTTCCCAGTTGTCTGGCTCCAGTTCCAAAATTGGACAGTGATGGTGGCATCCTTAATTCTGAGCTTGCTGGCACATTATGGACTACATAAAGTCGAATTACCGCAAGCAACATGTACACTGTATTAGTCCTGTAAACAATGTTCTCTCTTTGGTGGAGGATGCGGGCAATTTCCTCCCTTTGGTGGAGGATTCGGGCAATTTCCTCCCTTAAGATATCCCTTAACAATATCCTCCATCCTCACAAAAGGATGAAGGGACATGCACGATTATTCTAGCATTATTACTGCATTAATTATAGTATTAATTACAGCAAGCTTTGATGACTACTGTGATAGGTTCTGCAAAATATCTCAGCCAGTATGTTTAAGTCAGGAAAAGGATGGCATTTTATACAGGAATTTGCAAAAGCAAAGAATTAGTCAACCCAGTAAATCCATTAGAGATGTCACTATTGTAGTCTATTCAATTCAATATGATAGTTAATTTTTTTCTGTTTTAACTGTGTTCAGCTCTTTTCCCAGTGTGTCTGCATGTGAGAGCTTGAGCCCGCTATTCCCCTTAACATTCCAAGATTAGTAGTACCTGGGTACGTTTCTCCCTGGGACTGTGGACTAACCTGTGGTTTTCTCCACTGGGGTCAGAACACGCTTCCAAAGCCGACAGGAAGACAGGGTCATCCTCTGCCCCTTAAAGCACAGCAAACCCTAAGCTTCCTGGACATTATCAAGTATGGTCTGCAGTGGCCCACTAATTGCTCTCTTCATCACAAAATCCTGAGAGCTGGGGGTTCTGTGGAAGAACCTGACATTGAATGGACATATGCTCTGCACCTGTACTATGCTGGAAAGCTACAACAGACATTCTCTGATATGTGACAAAAAGAGAGGGGGCACCACTGGGGGGTCCCGGCTCAGGAGTATGGGGCGCTTGAAGGTCTTTAAGCTATTAATCGAAAACATTGAATTTGCTGGCACAAGGATTGCCAGTAAGTGGCATGCCATGGCTGGAGCTTCTCTCTAGTGCAGATCACTGGAAAAAAAATTGCTCTCTTACTCAATGATCTTACACTCACCACACCCGGTCACTTTTATTTTTGAATTATATCTACATGCAACACATGACAGCTCGACAAAGAACAGGATATTCTATGTGCTACCCAAAATATAACTCTTAAACCTATTAGTGTGCCTAATGTACATAACTGTAGTGTGTTGTATGGCCTAATTAATTCAGTGGAGCCAGTCACTGAGAACACTCACGATTACCTAGCAGAAATTCATACTTCCTCAAAAGTTTGAATTTTTGGACATGCCATCTGAAAGAGTTTGTGTCTGAAATTTCACAAACATTGTGAACACCCTGATCTGTCAATTGGATATATTAAAAGCCATCATTATAGAGTGCAAACAGGTTAAGGGTAGAATTGCTAACACATATACAAATACTGACTCTGCTTGTGCCCATGGATTGTGTTATCTATGTGGAGTTGTTTGAATGCAATGAGGTTTTAGGGAAAAAATGCATTAGCATGCCACTTTAACATACCGAGCAAATAGTTTAATTGAATTCTGATTGTACCTACTGCACTTCTCACTGTATCTCTTTCAGATGCCCATGGCTTTAACCCAGGGTTGGACAAACCTTTTGATCTGAGGGCCACAATGTGCTCTATAGCACATTGACAGGGGGCCCGAGCCAGGAACAGACGGATGGAGTGTTCGTGTAAACTAATATAAATGACATTTCAAAGCCATTGCATGAAAGGATTTGGCCTTTAACAGGTAGCAGTGTACAAATTGGCTCAATGTACAAATTGTTTTCCAAATTTGATAACACAGTAGTGAAGTACTACCTTCAGGTTCAGTGGGAACAGTTTTGTTGATCTCCCTTTTGTTGCCAGTGCATCAAAGTCTGGAGTTAGTTTGTCGGGAAAATTCTCAAGATAGATCTGAGGTGTTGGTCAGTTAACTTGGATCTGTAAGGGGCTTTGTTAATGTTCATGACGCTGAATGTCTGCTTACATACGTGGGTCGAGCTAAAAAACGTCAGCATCTTCTGTGCCTTCCTCTGTAAGTTTGGAAATGTGGCTTCAGTAAGTGAAGCATAAAAGTCATTCAGTTAGTTTTGAAAAGTTGAATAAACACACAGCTGCGTTTGTCTGTGTGCGCTTCAGTTTGTAATATATGAACTTTGTGAGAGATTGTTTAGTCTGAGAAAGTTCCGAATCGGGTTCCAACTTTTATGAAAAAGTTGTTATATGAATATTTATTGTGTATGTATATATATATATATATATATATATATATATATATATATATATATATATATATATATATCCTTAGACAGTGTGATCCAGGAAAAAGAGGAACTAGAGGGGACAATAAACGAAACATTTTGTGGTTTTTCTTTCAGGCCATTGTCAAGTGAAATAAGAAATTGGATGCCCATGGCTTTAACCCAGGGTTGGACAAACCTTTGGATCTGAGGGCCACAATGTGCTCTATAATTTGACAGGGGGGCCGAGCCAGGAACAGACGGAAGGAGTGTTCGTGTAAACTAATATAAATGACATTTCAAAGTAAAATCCATTTTACTCCTTATCTTTACTTATAATTACAATTTTTTGGCACAAAAAAGAAAAGAATATGAAAACCCGAGGTGGCATTCAAACACGACTGAGGACAAGTGCGTGCGCCATGAGCGAGTCCCCTTCTTCCCCTGAACCCGCGTTGCCAAGCGATGACTTTGGTCTTGCCGCACTCAAGCTTGAGCTGCTGGCTTCATTGAGGAAGTATATCGCTGATATTTTTAATACGGAGCTCCAGGGGATTCTCAAGGAAGCACTGTCTACTATCCAGCTTGACCTGCATGCTGTGAAAACACAGCAGGCTAATGATAAAGTTGCTACCGAGGCTACCATATCAGTGCTGAAAGGTACGGTTGTGGAAATGAAGCATGCGCTGTCCGGTTATACTGATAAGATAGCACACATGAAGAATACTATCGAGTCTCTCAAAGCGACCGTGACTCAATTACAGAATAAATGTGAGGATTTAGAGCCGAGGTCGCGGTGCAATAACGTTCGAATAATAGGATTCC
>JAFFST010045792.1:54390-60143 GCA_022414735.1 Noturus placidus | reverse complement strand
AGCTAAGAGACAGAACACACACACACACACAGAGCTTCATCACTATAACAGAACACACACACACACAGAGCTTCATCACTATAACAGAACACACACACACACACACACACAGAGCTTCATCATTATAACAGAACACACACACACACACAGAGCTTCATCTCTATAAAAGAACACACACACACACACTCACTCACACACACACACACATGCACACACACACACACACACAACAAAACACACACACACACACACACACACACACACACACACACACACACACACACACAGAGCTTCATCACTATAACAGAACACACACACACACACACAGAGCTTCATCACTATAACAGAACACACACACACACACACACACACACACACACACACACACACACACACACACACACACACACACACACACACACACACACACACGCACACACACACATGCACACACACACACACACACACACAGAGCTTCATCACTATAACAGAACACACACACACACACACACACACACAGAGCTTCATCACTATAACAGAACACACACACACACACACACAGAGGTTCATCACTATAACAGAACACACACACACACAGAGCTTCATCTCTATAACAGAACACACACACACACACACACACACACAGAGCTTCATCACTATAACAGAACACACACACACACACACACACACAGAGCTTTATCTCTATAAAAAAACACACACACACACACACACACACACACACACACACACAGAGCTTCATCACTATAACAGAACACACACACACACACACACACACACACAGAGCTTCATCAATATAACAGAACACACACACACACACACAGAGCTTCATCACTATAACAGAACACACACACACACACACACACACACACAGAGCTTCATCACTATAACAGAACACACACACACACACACACACACAGAGCTTCATCATTATAACAGAACACACACACACACACACAGAGAGCTTCATCACTATAACAGAACACACACACACACACACACACACACACGCACACACACACAGTTAGTTGTACATACAGGTGTGTATGATGAAACCTAACCGGAGTCCCTGTAGCCAGTCTTCAGGCAGGTGTACAGGATCAGATGGAGATATTCCTGCTGTGTTGCAGTTCTGTCCACCATCATCACTCACACTCGTGTGTGTGGAGCAGGATCATGGGCCTGCATGCCTAAAGTGAGGAACCTTAGAGAACCAACCCTAAATACCCCTCTGGTTCTGAACAAATAGTAGATCAGGGATTGTAGATATAATAAACACACCCTGATTAATACACACTCTCATTAACTACATCTCTACAGAGTTTACCAAACTAACTATTTCATAGTAACATTAGAATTTAAGCAGGTATGAGTTTAGAAAAACAAACTTATTTCTAACGTCACCTCGAAGCAGTCAGATTAGTTCCCTAACAATAAAATGACTAAACTAATACACATCATTCCAATGACACATTTACTCCCCTGCTCAGTGATTCTTCTCCCTGTCCCTCGATATGTACAAATCTGATTGATATATATATATATATATGAGAGAGAGATAATAGCATAAAGCAGGGGTGCACAATAGGTCGATCGCAAAGCAAGTGCGGGTAGATCGCCATTCAAAAATCAATAAATAAATAAATGTTCACGTTGACATACAGGACAGCCAGCTTGAGATCTCGTCTTTTCTCTCACCACGCGTGTGCTCAAACGCCCCAGCGCTAAAGACTAGCGAGAGAAATCACTGAGTTAACTTTTTCAGTCTTTTAAAGCTGTGTGCACATTGATATCAGTCACCACGGACGGTGCGCCTGTAATGAGGTCTGTGACCACACTGAGCTCATGAGCTCCTCCTACACACTGACGTGAGAGGGGTTAGTGGGGTAAACTCCTGCAGAGATTCCAGAGCTCTGTCCAGAGATAAGGGAGTGTGTTTGTGCTGTTAAACATGCAGAATCTCCCGACTCAGTGATGATCAGACCATGATGTAACCGATCTGACCGACATGTTAAATGAGATTAATTTGGAGCTGTAAGGAAAGGACACACCGTGGTCAGTATGATCCGCTCAGTTAATGCCTTTAAACAAAAAATGCACCTTCTGTCCTCAGAGCTGCAGCACCATGAACTTCCAGAACCTCGCGTCAGAGCTGGAGACGCAGTGGAAGGCTTGTGTGCAGTTGAACATCGCACTGCACGGAGCAGATGGACAGCTGTCAGTCACACAGACGCTTTCAACACTTTACTGGAGCCAGACGCTACTATTATTTCAGTGCACATCATCAGAGTCAGGTACTGACCAAAAATGTACTGAGTTGTAGTGTGCCATAAGGGATCATGCAGATATGCAAGGTACATGAACATATACTGTGTGTATATTTGAAGTATACTCTCTCTCTTGCTCTCATATATATATATATATATAATGTTTCGCATTTTTAGCTTAGGTAGATCTCCTTGACTGGTCATGTTAAAATTAGCTCGCGAGTCAAAAAAGTGTGTGCACCCCTGGCATAAAGAGTCACCTGCGTTTCAGAAGCGCGAGCGCGTGCAAGTGCTAGGTGGACAAGGCTAATTATGCATAGGCGGAACCAACAGAGACGAGGGGAGGAGACATTAATATATCTCTACTTATTTTTATTAAACTGACTGCGTTGTTGTTGCAAATTTCAAATCTCTCATAGTTTATACTTTTATCCCTGTGTGAACTGAGATGTAACAATAAATCTAAATGTAAATGTAAACCAGTGTTCAGTACCTCTGTTATACACTAGGGGGAGACACAGTCCACTAAAACACAGCACTACCACGGTTTTTTTTTCTAATTTAAATGTTTACTAAACTGTTTATTTCTCACATCACTGGCCATAACACCGGCCAGAGAGAGAGAGAGAGAGAGAGAGAGAGAGAGAGAGAGAGAGAGAGAGAGAGAACTCTGATTTGGTCAATAAAGCAGTTCATTAAAAAGCCCCAAACACCATGTTGATTGCAGCTGCAGATTTCATCAGCGTCACAGTAACAACAACAACAACAATAATAATAATAATAATAATCATCATCATAATAATATATTTTTATTTATATAGTATAAATGTCTGAAACACAGTTAACATTTACAATATTATTCTAAATAACAAACAATACTAAAAAAATTATTAAAATAGCATCAAATGTATTTAATGAACAGTTATTGTTTTCATACAAATAGCCTTACATAACGCTTTCCTCTGATAGCTGCCAGTCCCATTTCCATAACTGAGAATCAAAGAACAACTACTGTTACTACTAGTACAACAACAACAACAACAACAACAACAACAACAACAACAACAACAACAATAATAATAATAATAATAATAATAATAATAATAATAATAATAATAATAATAATAGGGCGGTTAGTGGTGAGAACGTTCGCCTCACAGGATCGGGGTTTGATTCCCACCGTGGCCGTGTATGGGCGGAGTTTGCATGTTCTCCCAGTGTTGCGAGGGCTTCCTCCGTGTACTTCGGTTTCCTCCCCCAGTCAAAGACATGCATGGTAGGCCAAAGTGTCTGTAGTGTATGAATATGTGTGTGTGGGTGTGTCCTGCGATGGATTGGTACCCTGTACAGGGTGTACCCCACCTTGTGCCCCATGCTCCAGGTTCCCCGTGACTCTGAAGGAAGGGTAAGCGGTATAGAAGATGAATAATGATAATAATAATAATAATAATAATATAATAATAATAATGACTTTCTGCTCCACGGTGTGCAAATGAATTACAGATAAATTGTGTTTGTAATTGTGAATTGGGAAACTGTTAATGAGATAAACAAGTGTTTTAATAGAACGCTGAGTAAAATAAATATAAATACATGTTTTTTTAAAAAACAGTTCTTGTAGATGAATTATTAACGCTGTATACCGTGTGTCCAACAGAGGGCGCTGCAGCTACCAGAAGAAAAATATTCGCTCTACTATAAAGTAAGTGAAATATTTTTAAGGTTCTTTTTAAGCCTGTTGTAACACGTTTATAGCTTTAACGTTTTAACATTTGTTTTATGAACATTATTCTAGAAAATAAATACTGATTAGAGTTTAGCATCAACTGCATTAGTGCAGATCATTCGTTATTTTACTAAACACTATTTTATTGATCTTTATCTTACTAAACTTTATCTAACTTCAGTTGAGCGAATGCTTTTATACTGATCTTCAGTGTTTTTACCCAAACTTTATTTTGCCTAATTTGTATGAAACTATTCACAGAACATAATTTTATGGAACATTTATTTTTATACTGAATTTTATTATACTTATATTTATTCACAACATGTTTTTCTCTCTTTTTTTCTGGGTGCCAGCAGCCAATCAGAGAAATCCTGATCGGTTAAACACCGCCACCAATAAAAACACAGAGAAGGCAGGGTTTAAATTAGTAGAAGACCAAGTCATGCTCGAGCTTGAGAGTGTATGAACATATGAGGCAGGCGAACGGGTGCCAGTCCATCGCAGAGCACAATCACATACACTACGGACACTTTAGACACGCCAATCAGCCTACAATGCATGTCTTTTGACTGGGGGAGGAAACCAGAGTACCCGGAGGAAACCCCTGAAGCACGGGGAGAACATGCAAACTCCGCCCACACAGGGCAGCGTTTGGAGCAGGTCATGATATAATGCTGTATATATGCTGTGCTGTGAATGATTTGTTTGTCCTGATGGTGTGGATTTGAGGACTCAATGCTGGAAGTAGGTTTTCAGTTTGAGCACTTTGGAGTACGGAGCTCTGGCGCTGGAGGAAATGAGGTAAGATCCATCAGAGGAAGTGAAGAATTCCCAATCTCTGCATCCATGTGTGTTCAGTCTGTGCAGAGGCACGAATCCTTCATAACCCTGCCACCTGAGGACACACACACACACACACACACACACACACACACACACACACACACACACACACACACACACACACACATGGCAGGCCTGTGGGGGTAGGCAATGAGCTGGTGTAGGTCCTACCTCAGTCTCAGGACTCTACCGTTGACTGTGGTGTCCCTCAGGGAACTACACTGCACCCTGTACGGTTCTCCCACTGGGAAACATTTTTTTAAAACATAATATCTCTTCATTTCTGCAGTGATGTCATGTACCTCTACGTCTCTCTAAACTCAAAGAGCTCGGCTCATTGCAGCATCTAATATTCTATTTAATTTCTTAGGATACCTTAGTATTTAAGATATTCCACTGTAAAATAAGTATAATTATAAGCCCAATCTCTTTCTAGCTTCTGTAAAATATAAACACAGCCCAGACCTTCTAAATATATGTTTAGTGGCTTGATTAGTGTTAATCAGTGCAGAGGGCATACATTAATAACGTATAGATGGCAACTATCACACTAGCACACCTTCTCGGTGTTGGCAGTGTCGGGTCACATCAGTAATATTTTAATTTGTGTGCAACTAGGAGAGCCATAAAGGACCCAGGTCCCTCATTCCTATGATGTTTTCTTCATTGTTGTGGTGATTACAGTGACTGATCGTTGATGTTCCACATCGTCACAGTGGATATTTAGCTAATGAGAACTACAAATGGTATATTTTTGTTTGAAAAAATGTAAAGGTTTAACGCACACAAATCTATCCTACAATCTAAAAGACTGATCCCGTGATGTTCAAGCTCATGTGAGTCCAAACTCAAGGACTCTTGGAGTGGACTAGTAATGTATGATCCACTCACCTATA
>JAFFST010045792.1:39390-51890 GCA_022414735.1 Noturus placidus | reverse complement strand
AACTTCCCTATATACCCTAGCTCCCTATGGGTCTGTCACAACCGCCCTATGAATGAATCTATACAGGAAACAGATGGTGGAGACTCAAACCTTTTTTCCCACAGTGAAGAATTTCCATGCTTGTGCATCATATGTGTTGATGTTCTGAAATCGCTCGAATCTGCCATTGGTCCACCTGTAAATGACTGAACCTTGGCTGGAGTCACGATTTGCCGTAGCAATGAACACACCGAGAGACGGGAGATGAAAGACCTCAATATCAAATGTCTCCGAGTCTGTAAAGAGATCCTGATGATCTTCAACATAATCCAACTTCTCTTTCTCTGTGTAGAACAGTGAGAGTGGGGATTAACAGCAGAGTTTTATTGTTCTGAATGTGTGTGTGTGTGTGTGTGTGTGTGTGTGTGTGTGTGTACCATGCAGCATGGTGAGCCATGTAGTGCCATTACACAGAAACAGCGATCTCTTCTCAATGCTGAACCACAACTGGCCCACTACAGCACTGACACATGCCGGGGGAACACGCTGAGTAACACGCAACTCCGCCTCTACAGAGAGAGAGAGGAAGAGAGAGGGACAGATAGAGACAGGGAGAGGTGGAGAGAGACAGGAGAGAGAGACAAAAGAGAATAGTAATATAAATATATCACACACACATTCCTTTGCTAGTTTTGTCATCAAGGGATTTGGTTTCATGCCAACATCAACACAACATCACGTTTCTGCCAACGTGTGTGTGTGTAATAATCTATCTGCACTCTCTTAATACTTTACTTCAAAGAAATACACGTGTTGGTCTCCAATTTCCAAAAACAACCCTCCATAGTAGCTTTCTACACTTCACTGCGTACGTGCATTGAGGAGAGGCCGGGGTAAGCATGTGCTCATTCTCACCATAGGGGTAAAGTGGAAGCTCATTGGTTGGAGGTTTGACTGGCAGGTGTAAGAGAATCTGAGGGACTGACAGAATAGATAGTGTGGGATCAGACGAAGGACAAAGATGAGAGGACGCATCTGATCCAGGCATGAGGACGAGCTGTCTAATCAAACCCTGAATGAGTGTAAGACAGCAAAAATCAGAAAGATAGTGAGACAGAGAGAGACACACACACAGAGAGGCAGAGCGTAACACAGAGAACAAAACATACCAACATACAAATATACTGGTGTGAGACAGGTGCGTGCTGGTGAGAGACAAGTGAGTGTGAGACAGGTGAGCGAGACAGGTGGAGTTCCTTACAGAGAACAGGCCACTCCATCTCCTCCTGCTGCCAATGAAGAATGTGGAGCCACCTGTGTACAACTGCTCAGGAAATGGCTTCTCCAGCTGCCTATGGTTTAGTATAACACACAGAGAGTTAAAAACTCACAGACAGACAGACAGATAGACAGACAGATAGAGAGGATCGATGGGGAAAAACATTGTTAACGAGTAACCTTTCACCTACAGCTCGACTGGGATGCCACAGTCCAGAGTGAGTACAGCATAGTGGCCACTGAGTGCAAGCACCATTGTATGCCAGTGTCCATCTGCCATGTTCACCTGTCTGAAGGTCACGCGCTCCGTCCTCTCATCTATCCGCCTCAGGAAGTGCACTTTATCATGAGCGAGACGAAGACCAACAAGCAGCTCATCCGAATCTCCATCCAAAAGAGTGAATATGTACTCATCTTTCTGCATGAAATAATCAACACTCACATTAGCCCATTAGCACACATTAGCAGTTCGTTCCGTTTCTGCTATGGCTGAATCCTAAACTTTGGGACATCGCCAATGAGAATATGGGTGGGTATATGCAAAAACATATGAAATAAAGATTATGGGTGGGATAGTGTAGTCGTTGTGAGATGGGGAGGTTTGGATGTAGCTACCAAGAGATAGGGAAGTAGGACAACGTCATAGGGAGGTTAGAACAAAGCAGAGGTAGAGAGGTTGGTACAGAGCCATAGGGAGGCAGAGAGGTTTGGGAGTAGTCACAGGGAGATAGAGATGTTAAAACTTAAAATATAGAAGATTTTGTTGTCACTGTTAAGACCAATAGCTGAAAAGAAGGTTCCCTAGGTAGTGTACAGTTTTGATATGTTTGTATGAGGTGTAAAAGTTATAATAAAAGATGACACAATGTTTACATTGAATGATGAGGTGTTCAGAAAATGAGAACATGTTCTTTGTATTCCTTACATTAGAATTTAGTTTGGGGATCTTCAGTGTGACCACAATGGAGAACTCAGCAGGGAAGAAGTTGCAGTTGGTGAAGATCTGTGATGATGGGAAACTCAGAGCCTGTGGAGGTCCGGAGAGCTTCAGTCCTCTTGAACCCTGAGACTGAACCATCCGGACCCGAGTCTGGTGACTGCCCACAACAGGAAGGACACGATGCAGCAGGTCCAGTGGTAACAGATCTGTGGACAAAATTCACTCAAGAATGAGTATCAAACCATGATATTTAGTGTGTAGTTAGCCTCATAGGTCCAGTGCAACACTAATACAGTATTTGGCAATGATCTATAGTACATTAAAGAGGGATGCACACCCAGTTAACTACTTTATCCTGGTCAGGGCGAAGTTAGATCTGGAGCCTATTCCAGGAATATTTTCCTTAATTGGAGATGCAAACAATATTTCCTTAATTGGTAAAGATTTGGAGAAATGTTTTTCTTTCCATCATTTGACAAAGTTTCTAATTAACCCTATCAATCTGAACCAGTCTTTATAAGAGCATATGCATTTTCAGAAGACTAATGAATCTACGTATATGAGCTGATGTGCTGGAGATCAAAAGAGCAGAGCAAGAGCTTATCCAAGAAGTCACAAAAGAGCCAAGGACAACATCAAAGGATCTACAGGTCTCTCATGCATCAATAAAGGTCACTATTCGTGACACTGGGCAAAAATGGCATCCATGGAAGTGTGGTGAGGTGAAAACCACTGCTAACCCAGAAGAACATTAAGGCACATCTGAATTTTGCCAAAACACACCTTGATGATCCTCAAACCGTGTGGGAGAATGTTCTGTGGCCTGATGAGCTGAAATTGGAACTGTTTGGAAGACAGGAATCCTGTTATATCTGGCGTAAACATCATACCTACGGTCAAGCATGGTGGAGGAAGTGTGATGGTGTGGGGATGCTTTGCTTCTTCAGGGTCTGGACAACTTGCAATAACTGAGGGAAACATGAATTCTTCTCTTTACCAGAAAATCCTAAAAGGAGGTCTGGTGTTCAGTCCGTAAGTTTAAACTCAAGCGCAACTGGATTATGCAGCAAGACAATGATCCAAAGCGTACTAGTTAGTACTACAAGTAGGTGAAAGTCTGATCTCCAGTTATCAGAAAAGTTTGGTTGCAGTTATTGCTGCTAAAGGTGGCACAACCAGAAGTTTATGGGGGCAATTAGTTTTTCACATGAGTGATAGGTGTTGGATAAATTTTTTGCTTCAATAAAAGAAATAAATAAATAAAACTGTGTTGTGTGTTTACTCAAGTTGCCTTTGTTTTTTTGTTGTATTTTGGTTGAAGATCTAAAATTATTTAGTGTATAAATCAGTACTTCAATCAAGTACTTTTTCACAGCACAGTGAGGCACAAAGTGACATTTTGCTCAAGACGCTAAACAGGTCACGGCCACCATTGGCTAACATAATGAGAAGGAATTACCCATTAGTGCCGGTCAGCTCGTATTTCTCTGCTCAGTGGGGGGAAAACTTTATCCATCCACAGAGGCAAATTAAAATTGGTACAAAGTAGCAGACAATGAGAGAATCAGTGGAGGAGTCATATCTGAGCAGGAAGAGCCAGTTCATATCTCTCTCTCTCTCTCTCTCTCTCCCCAACTCTCTCTCTCTCCCCCCTCCCGTTTGCTTCCGTTTTAAAGGGCGTCTTCTACCTGTGTTTGGATTCACCTGGCAAAGTCAAAGATGGAAAGAAGAGCAATGGAGAAAACTTGTGTAATATAATGGACTAGATCACATTTCAAAGACTGGGAAATCTTTTCAGAGAACAAACAGCACTTTTCAGAATGCAGCCGATTCACACGGCACACACAGACGCACTCTGGGGCCTCCTATTGTTATAAAACAAATGCATTATTGGAGATATAATGCAGGTCATTTGAGCATAGAGAGACCTGGAAGGAGGTTTAATCTGTAAGTACACACAGCTAAAGGGAACAGTATTATTATTACTTACACCACTGGATCATCTGTGGTCACACTCGCCTCCCAGCTAGCTCCCATCTGGACGTTCTCCTTCCATTATGAACATTGTCACAACGTGAAAACAGATACGTCCTGCAGTGTACGCCCATCTTAACTAGCTAACAACATTATGATATGAGAAACTCAAACATCTGAACCTGACCCAGATGCAACAAATGATGTCCGAAGCTGACTGAAACTAATGTGTACATAACCACATGATAAAAAATAAACTCCATACATTAACAGAATAACCCACAAGAGCATCACTGACACCCATAAGAACCTGTTTGTACCTACAGATGTACCTTCAGTTGCCAGAACCACAGTGATTTCACAAAATCACTACAGCTCTAAAGCAAACAGAATCTCTATAGGGACACCCACAGAGACAGGCAGAGACCTCAATCAGTTCCATAGACCCAAAAAAAGTTCTGTAGAGACCCATATTACCTCCACAGAGATCCAAAAATAACTAAAGACCAATATAATGTAAACTGCATATGCACAATTACTTAAACCATTAAGGTTAAAAAAAGTGTCACCAAAGATCAATATCCAATCTCACTCAACTAATGTAGAGTAGCAAAGCAGCATTTCTTGGTTCTAAGAGTTCAATCCAGAATAGTTTTGTCGGATGCTTCCTGGGCCAGGACTGAACATGATGGAAACCTCCCAGACCCTGCTGTTGATGTTGATGAGTCTGGTGGTACAGTGGTTAAGGCAGTGACCTTCTGGTCAGAAGATTGTGAGTTCCAATTCTAGCACTGCTAAGCTGCTACTGCTGGACCTTTGAGCAACGCTCTTTAACCGTCAAGTGAATGAAATGAGATAAATGTTGCCCTGGATGAGGGCGTCTGCCAAATGCCATGTTCCTGAATCAGCTGAGCTGACAGTTTGTCCACCTGAGTGCATTTTAAGAACTTGGACATGCTTAAGTAATATAACTCTTATTTTATTATAAAACATCCATCCATCCATCCATCTTCTATACCACTTACTTCTTTTCAGGGTCACGGGGAACCTGGAGTCTATCCCTGGGAGCATAGGGCACAAGGCGGGGTACAGAGTGCTAATCCATCACAGGGCACAATCACACACATTCGGGGCGGCTGTGGATCAGGTGGTAGAGCGGGTTGTCCACTAATCATAGGGTTGGCGGTTCGAGTCCCGGCCCATGTGACTCCACATACCGAAGTGTCCTTGGGCAAGACACTGAACCCTAAGTTACTCCTGATGGCAAGTTAGCGCCTTGCATGCAGCTCTGCTACCATTGGTGTGTGTGTGAGTGAATGGGTGAATGAGACACAGTGTAAAGCGCTTTGGATAAAGCGCTATATAAGGGTGCCATTTAGCATTTACCATTGGGCGGCTGCGGCTCAGTCGGTAGAGCGGGTCGTCCACTAATCCACTAATCGTAGGGTTGGTGTTTGGAATCCCGGCCCGGGTGATCCCATGCCGAAGTGTCCTTGGGCAAGACACTGAACCCTAAGTTGCCCCCGATGGCAAACTAGCACCTTGCATGCAGCTCTGCTCCCATTGGTGTGTGAGTGTGTCTCATTTGTAAGTCGCTTGTAAATGTAAAATGATATTTCTGTAAAGCTGCTTTGAGACAATGTACCATGGTAAAAAGCGCTATACAAATTGAAATTAAATTAAAATAAAAATTCATACACTACGGACATTTTAGACACGCCAATCACGCATGCCTTTGGACTAGGGAAGGAAACCGGAGTACCCGGAGGAAACCCCCGCAGCACAGGGAGAACATGCTAACTCCGCCCACAAAGGACCATGGTGGGAATCGAACCCCCAACGCTGGAGGTGTGAGGTGAACATGCTAACCACTAAGCCACCGTGCACCAGTTATAAAGCATATGAATTGTTATTAAAAATTGTTTTATTTATTTATTTGGTAACTTATTAAACAATGTTAAGTGAAGTGTGGTTTGTGTGTTCTTTGCTACACTTATTAAAGAGCCTAAAATTAGTGATGTCCTGAAACAGTTTTTACTTTAATTATGGAAAAGTTAATTAGTTGACTTTTTTTGAATTATTGTTTGACTAGTAAAGATTTGTGCTGATACATCTTCTATAAGACATGTATATTGATGAAGATAAATGTCTTCCAGTGTCTTCTTGTTGCATATAACTGCTCTCATTGTGCAAATCTCAAGGCCTAAATGTTTGATCAGAACACCTGGAGACCTGGAGACCACATCTGATCATGCATCTCATCTACAGAGACAACCACAGGAGTGTGTGTTTCCGTCTGGAACATTGACGTGGTTTTGAAGTGAGTCCTCACTGAACTCAGCTCAGGAGCTGCTGTCAATTCTGCTCAGAAAGCGGGTCGGTATAAAGATCATACAGGTGAACAGAAGCACCCCTGTCCTCCTCCCCTTCCTTTCAGTCCTTTGAATGATATCATAATTAGTCACCGTAATGGTTTAGAGAACCTGAAGCTCATAATCTCCTGGCAATCTGCTGGAAAATCTGCAGTAATTACAGAGCTTGAGCGACACAGTGCAAAGAGAAACCACCTCTAACAGATGACATGAAAAGGACAAGTCATAGCTCGCTCTTAGTGAAGCTGCCATGAAACAGCACTCTTTAGAGGAACTCCATCACGTGCACTCCTACCTGCTCCAGGTAATAAATCAGAATTACTGCAGTAGAAACAGAGGACATGATGTGGCAGGTAGGGAAGTGTACCTGTGCTAGGTGAACTGGTGTACGGCCATTAAAATAGGTGTACCTGTTTAATTATGGAGCTTCACCTGTACTCAGTGAATAAGTTCTACATAAAAGGTGCACCTGTGCCAGGTGAGCAGGTGTTCCTGTGTTACAAAAGGTTAGGTAATTCGGTGTACATGTACTAGGTGCATGGGTGAATATGTGCAAAGTGATGAGTACCTGTGTAGAGAAAAGAGCCTGTGTTCTTTCCCTAGGTGATGTGTCTCATGTGTGCTGGGTGTGGATATGTACCTGCTTTAGGTGAAGGGTTTCACCTGTGCTAGGTAAGACAATGTACATGAGCTAGGTGGTTCTCGGTGTAGATACCTGAGTGAGATGTGGAGGTGTGTACCTGTTCTGGGTGAGGAGGCATATCTGAACTAGGTGAGTAGTTTCACCTGAGGTAATTAAGAAACTGAGCTAGGTGTAGAGGTGAATCTGTGCTATGTGAAGAGATGTACCAGATTTGGGTGAGGCGTATCTGAGATAGATGTGAAGGTGTACCTCTGTAATTGATAGGTTTCACTTGAGTTAGGCCTACAGATGTATCTGTGCTAGCTGACATGCTTTACCTGAGCTTGGTGTAGAGGTGTATCTGTGCTAGCTGGCACGTTTTACCAGTGCTAGGTGAGGAGATGTACTTACGCTGTTCTAGGTGTGGAAGTGTACCTGTGCATGGTCTCCATGGCGCTGACCAGCTGCTGATCAAACAGCAGAGAAGGATGAAAAACTTCAGCAGCATCAGAGCTGCGTTCATATGCAGTCAGTCAGATCAAGTCTTAAACTCCTCTTTGAGTCTCCTCATAACAACCCACTGCACTACAGTGGAGCTTCTCCAAGACAAGATCTTCCACACTTCAAAAACATCTGGAGGACTATTTTACGGTTGAGTCTTCAGATTTCATTTACATCCATCGTTCTCTTGAGATTTAATCAATATTCTGGATTAATTCCCAGAGTGCTAAACACATCCAGTTGAGGCTTTATATCTTAAATGATCTAAATGATCATGGTTATTTCTGAAGCATATATGCCTTCACATTTGAGGAACATCCAGGAACATATCATGTTCAGATTTCCTAAAAATTTATGAGCATTGATTATTGTGGCATAATCCAAGAGAACTTTCACACTAATTAATTATCCAAGAGGACCTATAGATTCCAGAATCATCCAGGATCTTGGGAAATCTTCAGAAATTTTCGAACATCCAGGAGAAACTCTACATGAGACAAGGTATTATATCTTCAGAAAAATTCAGAGGCATCCACAGATTTCAGGAACATTCAGAAGAACAATACAGACACAAAATGTCCATGTAGAGCAGAAAACGTGCATTCCTTAGTGAAGAACTCCATTTCAGAGGTTATGATTCTTAATGTGTAGCATAAAAAATATCCAGTCAGGAGAACCCTGTGAAAGAGTTTCAGCACCAATGTCTGAGAGACATTTAGACAACTAAGAGCAGAAGGAGATGTTTCCTCACCCCTCTCTCTCTGTCTATCTTGTGTTTGTGTGTGTGTGCGTGAGAGAGAGAGAGAGAGAGAGAGAGAGAGAGAGAGAGAGAGAGAGAGAGGAACTCACCTGTGAGAGGCATTAACACTGAGAATAAGACAGCTGTGGATAGGAGGGGTTAGAGAGAGAGATGGGGGGGGCAGAGAGAGAGAGAGAGAGAGAGAGAGAGAGAGAGAGGGGGCAGAGAGAGAGAGAGAGAGAAAAAACTTCAATCTTTGTCAACTATAATGGTTTTCTCTTAGAAGTGGGCAGAAATTCCCCAGTGTTGTGTTTGTGTGTCTATACTGTATGTATGCATGTTTTGTGCGTGCGTGTGTGCGCGTGTGTGTCCAGCTGCTCCTCCTCCTCATCACTAATATGGAAACATCACAGAATCTCAGAACTACTTCCGAAACTGCCTGAATCTTCAGAAAACCGTGAGAGTTCAGTGTTTCATAATAGTGGGAGGATCTCAGCTGCTTGTCAAACAAGTGGGCGGGGCAATAAACAGGAAGGTGTGATATGGAAAAGACGGACATGTCTTTGTGTTTGTGTTTGTCTTTTCTAACCCTGATTCTGTACAAACTGCTCCACTTTACTGACCTTAAAATGAAAGGTGAATCCAACTGAGTGAATTTTTTACACCACAAAGCTGCTTAGTTCTGGATTGTTATTGGTCAGAAGAATTTGATTCATTTTCTATAACAGCAGCTCCTGACAGCATAGACTTGTACAATAGACACTAAACATAAACAAATACAAAAAGGTGTATGCTCAGTGATATGGTGAAGTTTTTTGTAGGGAGATGTTTGAAGGAGTCTGATCCATCTAGAAAAAAAGAACAATTATGTAAGGATGCTGTTCATAGACTTCAGCATTCAACACAATTATCCCACAACAACTGACAACAAAGCTGAGCCTGCTGGGTCTGACCACCTCCCTCTTCAACTGTATCTTGGATTTTCTGACCGGGAGAGCCCAGTCCATCAGGACCGGCAACTCCACCTTCAGCACCACCACACTGAACACTGGTGCCCCCCAGGACCGTGTATTCGGTCCACTGCTGTTCACCCTGCTGACTCATGACTGTGCTGCAAAGTTCAGTTATAATCACATAAAGTTTGCTGAGGACACTACAGTCATGGGCCTCATCATCAACAATGATGAGTCAGCGTACAGGGAGGAGCTGAACTAGCTCACAGAATGGTGTAGAGACAACAATTGGGGCGGTTGTGGCACAGGTGGTAGAGCGGGTTGTCCACTAATCGTAGGGTTGGCGGTTCGATTCCCGTCCCATGTGACTCCACATACCAAAGTGTCCTTGGGCAAGACACTGAACCCCAAGTTGCTCCTGATGGCAAGCTAGCGGCTGGCATGGCAGCTCTGCTCCCATTGGTGTGTGAGTGTGTGTGTGAATGAATGAATGAGACACAGTGTAAAGCGCTTTGGATAAAAGTGCTATATAAGTGCACCATTTACCATTTAACAATCAATCTCTTAATGTTGATAAGAATAAAGAGATGATTGTCAACTTCAGGAGAACCCGAGTGGACCACTCACCACTGCACACCAACAGATTCAACTGTGGAGAAAGTCAAACATGACTCTGGACCTCTCATGGACTCCCAACACCACATGACAGTCAAGAAGGCCCAGCAGCATGTCCACTTCCTGCGGAGACTGAAGAGAGTCAAACTAAAAAGATCATCAGGGTCTCTACCCACCATCAACACCTCATTCAACAACCGCTGCAGCCACAAAGCCACCAGTATCGTGGATGACATTCTCACCCCTCTCAAGGACAATTCATCCTCCGGTCATCTGACAGAAGGTACAGGAGCATCCATGCCACCACCAGCAGACTCCACAACAGTTTCTTCCCTGAGGCAGTCAGATTACTCAACACCCTGCTGCCTCCCAGTGCTCACCTGAGCTAGCCCACACCTAACCCAGACAGACTCAGTACCACTGCACACCTGCACTTTACACAACTGCATCAGTCACTTTATACTATAGAACTCGTTTTGCTGACAGTACTGCTGCTATTCTTGTGGTGCTACATTACACAATAGTTTACATTGTACAATTTACATTACATATTCTGCCAAAATATACGAGCTTATAGAGGAATAACGATTAAAAACCACATGACTTGATTTGACTTGAGTCTTCAGTGTCAGATTTGTATCAGAATTAAAGCTGTAACTTTATGTTTTTTGACAAGGAAAATTCTGCAAGACAGAAGATTCTATCGGAGTTTTCTTGCAGGGAAACTCCCTCAATAATCAAAACTAAATTCCCTCAACAAAAAAAAAACACACAAAAAAAAATTGATTCTGCTTTCTAGCAGTCAATTAGATACTAGGGATCCGAAATAATCAAAAACACATTGCACATTGATAGCAGAACATTTAGAAGACTGAAAGACACAAAGATTCATTAATGACGTTGGGAACACAATAGGAATTTCAGTAACCCTGCACTGCTCATCTGTGCAATGAGCCAAAGATTGTCTCTAACACCAAGGTGGGTGTGTCATTTCTCAATGCAGGCCTGTAATCACAGCCCCAGTCTTTACTGACCATTACACCTAGTCATTAACACACACACACACACACACACACACACACACACACAGTACTGATCTGACCTCCACCTGCAAACACACACTTACCTGCATTTCAGTTCCATTGAAATGAGAAGTGTGTGAACAGCTTATGCCCACAGGGTAATATGTACAGTTTAACACATAAACAAGGCTCTGTTCTAGACCCACTACTCTTTTCTCTATATACACTACCTCTGGGTACATTTCTAAATACGGTATTAGTTTCCACTGCTATGCTGTAAACACACCACTGTATGTTTCAGCAAAGCCAGATAAAATACAGAGCCACAAATACAGATTACAGTAGGTAATCTGCATTCTTTAGCATGAGATAAATAAATATCTTTTAGAGAAAAAATATGGAAGGATCTTCACTATTGCATCTGTGTGTATGTGTGTGATTTTATTCAGGGGAAGCAATATCACCTCAGCTAGACACATCAAAGCCTTCACACACTTTTAATCACCTTCAACCTTCAGCCACGAGATGTTATCTGAGAGAGAGAGGAAGAAACATGTGTATCTGATGGCTCTTCCAGCTTTAGCTCACTCTGATAAGTGTCTCTCATGCCCACACAGGAAGTGTATTTATCAGCCACGTTTCCAGAGTAGTCAGCTCAACTTAGCCAACAGAACTAAGTATGTGAGATGAAATGCATGTTATAGCTGTAAATTCTTCATCACTACTGGTGCTGATTCTAACAAGTCTCTGTACAAATATAATTCCATATAAATAAAGTTTAATACCCCTATTGAAATAGGAAGGAACATCTTCAAAAAGAAAGAACAAAACAAACTGTGCACTAGGGGGCACAGTTCAAACACAAGGTTGGTCACAAGTGTACTTGGTACACGAGAACATTAGGTCAATGGATAATGATCAGTTTTGTGATTGTTTCATAAGGGCTTCTTCAAAAGCAGCTGAAGGACAGAAATTTTGGTGATGGGAGGAGTTTAGAGAGGACATAGAAACGACTTTGGGCTGGCCTCACAGATATTTTGGCAAACTGTTAAGAACCTCAATGGGGGGAAATGACCACAAACAAATGACTGTGGAGAGTGTTGACCTCTACTGAAAATACTGCTCAGTGATAGAAGGAGCACTTTGAGGAACTGCTTTACAGAGTTTACATGCCTTCCTATACACTACTCATCACCCTCAGACCACCATCCTTAGAGTGAAGCATGGCTGTGGTAGTGTCATGTTCAAAGTTCCCCTTGGCCTCTTGGTTGTTTCTTTGACTAATCCCCTCTTTACTGGCTCACTGTGTTGGTGAGAGAGTAAAGAGGTGAGTAAATAATGGATTTAATCATTCTACATTACAGTGCCTTGCGAAAGTATTCGGCCCCCTTGAACTGTTCGACCTTTTGCCACGTTTCAGGCTTCAAACATAAAGATATAAAACTGTAATTTTTTGTGAAGAATCAACAACAGGTGGGACACAATCATGAAGTGGAACCAAATTT
>JAFFST010045792.1:21632-37806 GCA_022414735.1 Noturus placidus | reverse complement strand
CCTCACTGAACTTCCGGAGAGAGTTTGCTACACTGAAAGTAAGGGGGGTGAATAATTTTGCACGCCCAATTTTTCAGTTTTTTATTTGTTGAAAAAGTTTGAAATATCCAATAAATTTGGTTCCACTTCATGATTGTGTCCCACCTGTTGTTGATTCTTCACAAAAAATTACAGTTTTATATCTTTATGTTTGAGGCCTGAAATGTGGCAAAAGGTCGAACAGTTCAAGGGGGCCGAATACTTTGCAAGGCACTGTATGTTTACAGTTTGATATATTTTATAGCCAAACCCTGATTATTATTATTGTCAGTGTAGGTACTGAATAAGAAAGCGAGTCATACTGTCATCATTCTGAAACTCTTCTTTTTAACTCTTAGTCTTTCATCCTCTGAAGCGGTGTTGAAGAATGTAAACATGTAGGTGTTCTGTTTTTGTTTGTTTTTTAACCGTAACAGAGACGTCACACCGTTTTTTCGTGTGCGCTCAGTTTGGCGAGTTGGGACATTTTACAGCTTGGCCGTGTTTACCACTAGGTTAGTGAAAATAATGGCCCAGGGGAATTTCAGCTCCACCCCAGTGTGAGTGTGTGTGCGCGAGTGTGTGTGTAGTGTTAGGATTGATGTGGGCTCTCACACATTTACACCTGCTGCATTAAAGGCCAACACTTCCGTTCTTTAAATCTCCTCACAGACACAGGGTGTGAACTCTAAAGCACCTCCACATGCTCTGATCTCCAGCCCAACAGAACCTCAGTGGTTCACCACAAACACTGGCTCTGTACGAGGCGTCTCCAGAACACAACCGTGCCAACATTTCTCTAATTAAAAAAGATTCATTTACAAAAAGAAAATGTGGTGAAGCAGAACCATCAGGCATGGGCTATATCTTAAAACTCACAGTATCTCAAAAATAATACACCTGATATTCTACCTGTTATTTAACATGCAGTGTGCTTTGGATAGCTGGCTAAGTGTTTTATAGATGATAAACTTTATATATACATATACACGTTACATACTCTTACAATTCTTACTGTCTCTATTCAATTCAGTTTTATTTCTATAGCACTTTGAACAGTGGACGTTGTCCCAGAGCAGCGTTACAGAAATATATACACTCAGGATAGAGATGTTAAATGTATGAATTTATCTCTAATGAGCAGACAGAGGAGACGCTGGTGAGGAAAAACTCCCTGAGACGATATGAGGAAGAAACCTCGAGAGGAACCAGACTCAGAAGGTAACCCGTCCTCATCTGGATGACACCGGATAGTGCGATTATAAATATAACTAGGTATACTATAAGAGTAAGTACATAAAGAGCCTATACACAATATACATACAGTATATATATATATATATATATATATATATATATACCAGGAACTTATGAACTTGCAACTATCTCTATATATCATGTGTACATACAGTCCTGTTATATATATATATATATATATATATATATATATATGTGTGTGTGTGTGTGTGTGTGTGTGTGTGTGTGTTCGTTGTTCTAGCATCAAACATGCTTTTGAGCATACACACACACACGCAGGGTACATGTACAGACATGTTGAGCAATATCTTTGAGGGGATTCTAACACACACACACACACACACACACACACACACACACACATAAACTAGTGCCCAATCAGTGGTACCATCTTATTTCCTTAAAAACCTTTTCCTTGTTTAAGAGTATGGTATCAACTGCTACACACACTCCCCAGTGTTAAATCTGTCACAAACTCGCTATGCACCATTACACGGATAACCAATTGGGATGATAATCAAATTCCTCATGCTGCGTGACATTAAATATATATAAACATAAATTTACACATCAATTTATAACTAGCATTACAATAAACATGGTAACCAATAAACTAGAGCTAAACAAGTTAATCACAACAACACTGTAGCATGTTAACAAGATAACTCATAACTAACAGTATCTGAAGCTTGTGTAAAATCATGCCTCTACTTATAGGCCTGCCATGATCAGGTGACGTGGAAATGAAGCGTGTCGCATGATATATAAATGGCACCTGTGAACCACGCCGCCAGCCTTTTTATCTGAAGCGAAAAGGCAATTCACAGGCCTGCCCTGCTATGACGAGCTACTCAACGTCTCGTTCCCTTCTCAGTGAACAGGGTTACATTCGTAACCCAGACGTTTCCTTTCAAAGGTAACTTCAACGTTGCGTTTAGCATAACAGTATGGGAACGAGAATACCCACTCCGTCATACCGAGGGTACGGCCTGTTCAAAAAGACCCAAGCCTGAGGGTGACTGCAAGACACACACATCTTCCAAAACACAAATTGTAGACTTCAGGTCTACAATTACAGTGACTAAAGTCAAACACAGTCTGCAACACCATTACACACACACACACACACACACACACACACGTAATAAAGAGCTTTCAGCACAACAAAGTAGTGAAGTCACCTCAAGATCCATGACATCATCAAGCACACCTGTAAGATAAACATTGTTTCTTCACACACTTTCTTGTACAGGTAGATCTCCAACACACACTTCAACTACTGACCTGTTAACAGCTACAGAGAGTTAAGAGAACAGTCAGTCACTCGGCCCGACGCGCTTACAGCAGGTTATGGTGTAAGCTGAACACTGAACTGGTGATGAAAACAATTTGAGCTTCATATATAATTGGAGTAATACAAAAATGTAGAAATTTTCAGATCAATTTGTTTTAGTAAGCTAATTAACATCTACATTTATATATTTAGCAGATGCTTTTATCCAAAGCGACTTACAAATGAGACACACTCACACACCAATGGTAGCAGAGCTGCATGCAAGGTGCTAGCTTGCCATCGGGGGCAACTTAGGGTTCAGTGTCTTGCCCAAGGACACTTCGGCATGGGATCACCCGGGCCGGGATTCGAACCACCAACCCTACGATTAGTGGATTAGTGGACACCCCGCTCTACCCACTGAGACACAACCGCCCATAAAATGAGACATAAACTGAGAAACATGAAACATTAACATAAAATGAGACGATACTGAATGCACAGCTGGCTTTGATCTGAAGCTAGCACTGTTAAATATTAGATCTCCTACATCTAAAGTACTTATTGTTAATGAAGCTGTTACTGATCAGGAGTTTAATATATTATGTTTAACAGAAATATGGATTAAACCAAATGAGCACACAGCTCTAAATGAAGCCAGTCCTCCTGGGTACAGTTATATACACATTTTGAAGCAGGGTATTTATTTCAGAGCTCTTCATGACTTTAAAAACAGTAAATAATGACTGAATAAAGGCTGATTTATGTTCTGGGAAAACATGTGTAAGGAGTAGAAAACTAAGTAACAGTATAAAACACATTATTCACGTTTTTAAAATTAATTTTGATAAATTCTTATGTTTAACTTATTTAAACTGTCCAGGTGTTAAGTGTTAAATGTTTCTGTACACGTAACTTTATACTAATTTACACCACCACGCTGTAGAATTCTTGATTCTAATTGGACAGACGTCCTGAGGTGTGTAATTGTTATCCAGTAAATACACAGCTAAAGTAGTTCCAATCAGGTCTTGACCACATAACAGTTCCATATCACTTCGCCATATCACTTAACTGAGATAACGGATACATTTGCTGTCCACTGCAGCACACACACACACACACACACACACACACACACACACACACTAACAGAGAAAACCACAATTTCCCAGAAATAAGGTCAGGAATAATTGATGAGATGTTGAATTATTTTTTTAAAATTATGCGTACCGAGGTGGTAATGTGACCACGAGGCTGAGAGGAGCATTGAGCCATTCATACATAGTTATGAGAGAGAGAGAGAGAGAGAGAGAGAGAGATTGCAGTAATTAGAAAGAAAAGCCAGTAAATAAGTATCAATATTTATTTATTTATTCATGCAATAATTAACAAAATGTAAAAACCGGTGCATAAGTAGGCCTATAGAAATGTACTTATTTGATGTTATCAGCATGAATCTCTCTCTCTCTCTCTAACTGCACATCAGTGGCTCTGTTACAGATATAAAATGGAAGTTTTGTATTAGCAGAGATTTACGATGGGATGCGCAATAAATTAGTTCCACACACAAGAGCGTTTTAAGGACAAAGAGACGTCCTGATCAATATATTGAGATGGTAAATGTAGTACAAACGGAATAACTGACTCTTGTCCGTTTCCACCCGTGTTACTCCACCAGTGAGAGTGGAAATGAGGCCAGGGGAGGAGGGGTGGGGGTGTACCTGTCTGTCACAGTAGGCCTTCATCAGTTTAGTGAGAGGTGTGTGTCTCAGTATTTTAAACTGCACTACAGAGCCACCCTGCCCTGCCACCTTCAGGTTAATGTGCTCACTCTCCTGTAACACACTACACAGTTAGTGTCCTACGCCACGCCCTCCACACCACACAGAGCACTAGTTAGGCTATAGTGGAGAATATCAAACTCCACTATGCACTGTGAAAGGTACAGATTACCCACAGTGCACTCTGATTTTAGTAAGAACTCCAGAACACCCACAGGTTCATTATGCAGAACACCTGGTTCACACATCCTCCATGTGCAGTGTGAATGCTCGAGCCTGTTAACATGAACCTGTTAGCATTGCACTACCCTCAAACCTCTTCTGTGTGAGCTAACTCAGGCTAATAAACAGCACACTATGCTGTTTGGAGCATTTATATGAAGTATAACCAGAAATATTTTATTGATAATTCCACACAACTTTGTATAATTTTCTCAAACACACAGTGATTGTATAAAGTTAGCCTAGCACAGGTCCTAATGTAGTGTCGTAGCGAGCCGTTAGCGGTTTATACGGACACTAAACACCACACTGTTCAGTTTATTTAGACATATATAGTCATACATATAGTAATCAAAGAACATTTCAGCAAAACTATGTAAACAATTTTAAGTGAAATGCAGGAGTGAGGTGAATGAAGTGATCTAAAGTAGAGTAAGGACAGCACACACTGCCTGTAGAAATGTATTTATATTTAACTTCCTCCTTTTAAAAAGCTTTAGTGTACAGATTGTCCATTGCTCCTCAGTTTGATGGCACTTTGTGTGTTTTTATGTAGTTTTTATGTAGTTTTAATAATCATTAATAATAATTATTTAAAAAACAAACATCTTTCAGCCCTGAACCGTGAGAAGAGTTTCTCATATAGACAGAAATGTGGCACCTTCACAGTACAGGAGAAACTGCAGCAACATTGCATGGCATAAATAACAATAACAACAACAACTAAAATTAAATGGAATAAATATGACAGTGTACACTGCTTCAGCAAAGTCAGCACGCCAGTAGTCAAGGTGTGTGTGTGTGTATGTGTAAAGATGTGAGTATTGGAGTTTGTGTTACTTCTCCAATCTGGAGTACGGGTTCTTCACCATACCTAGAACGCGACAACAAACATGTGGACAGGAGAATTGGGGGACGGGGACGTGACGGAGACTCACCGTGCATCCTCCTGATCTCATCATGTCTCGATCTCATCTCTGCTTTCCTGTAGTCACAAACACACAATCACACTCTACATAACCCCGTTCTTCTAATACTACCACTACCACTACTACTACTAATAATAATAATAATAATAATAATAATAATGCTAGTCTGTAGTAAACACACACAAAAACATCGGGATTAAGAGAGTGAGAACGTGTAAGGGTCTGATCTCGTCAGCCTCTCTCTCCACATGCTCATCTGTACACTTCGATCTGAGCATGTGCGCGCACACATTAATATCTGTAACAAACTGACAGCATATAAGCATTAACAGAATAATGTGTTAATATCACACACACTCTCCCTCTCTGAATCAGCATTATCACGGGTGTGTATTAAACTCGCCCTAAGTTCTCACACTTGCAACAGCAGAAGCAACAGATGATCACACCACCAATCACACACATTGTAATGATCAGAGTCTGGAAGTTCACGAACACACACGTATACACACACCCCATTCAGACAGTGTGCATGAGAGATCAGTTGTCTGATACTGATGGCAAATAAGATTATCAGTGTGATAAACATGTGTGTGTGTGTTACCCCAGCACTCTTCATTAAAGGGAGGAGAGTGCGGAGGGAGGAGAGTCTGCACTGCGGAATCCAAACACTGCTGAGACCTGCTGCACCATAAGCACTGTGTATACATACAGAGTGATGATCGGTACACACTTCATGTTCAGTGCTCATGCGGTTTTTTTTATTCTACACTTTGTGAAAGCTGGTTGAACACACACTGCTGGTTCTCTCTATAAACGTGCATTACCACTATGGCCCTTTCCAATATGGCGGACATGTTAACGTAGGATACTAGCTAGCTCACCTGTTTTCTTATAGTTACGGTGGATTAGGTGTGTGTGTGTGTGAGAGAGAGAGAGAGAGAGTCACTGTGATATTGGACACACTCCGCACAGCTGCTGATCAACTTCTTTATAATAAAGAGAGAGAGAATACGGATTAGCATCAATTAGCACTGCTAGTTTTTCCCCATGATAATCGTGTGTAGCAGTCACGTGACAGACGTATGCTAATCACATGATTAAACCTGTGCGTCTCAGGCGCAATCAAAACTTTGAAACACCTGAATCATTGTAATAATACAGAAACATGTATAAAAGTTATTAAAACACATTATTATTAATAATTATTTAATAGTTTAACACCACCTGAAGCCTATACCTGTTACAGTGCTGAAACCTCACGTGAACCTCTGGGGTTCTTATCTTATACAAAACCGTTAATATGATATATAAAACAGCTGGCTTGTTATCTAAGATAACACGCATGCACCGCTTTTAAAGTTAAGAAATAAAACAGTTTTAATGAATCATTTTAAAGACAAATATACACTGTGACTGGTTATTATAGTTGAAAAGTTTTAAAGTATTTAGCGAACAGTGCCGTTTAAAAGTTAATGTAAGTAAAGAACGCGTAAACTGTTGCTGTGTTCTGCTTATTAAAAAAAGAACTAACTTCAAATAGCTTATTTAAAAATTAAAGAATCAATCTTTACTTATCTGTGCTGAAATATTCGTAAATCTGAGAGCCATAAACAACACAGAAAACACAACCCCAACCGACCCCATGGTGAGCTAAGCTAACTGTGCTAATATGCTAACTACATATTATATTGGCTACAATGAAAAACATCACTCCCGGAAGTGGAGGTGTGTAACGAAACCCACTATTAGCTTTGTTAGCATGTTTTAACTTGTTTTATAGTAATAACTAGCCGCATATGTTAGCATAGCTTATTTTTTATAATTTAGAAGTAAAAGTCAAATGAATACAATGGACCGGAGTCATTTATTCCGTTTATACCACAGTTACCAACTCAATATATTGTTCTTAAGTTTTATTTGTCAGGTCGCATCTAATCCCAAACCTCCATCTGTAAACATGTGTATTTACTTTTGTTTATGCATAATTAAGAAAAAGTAAATAAATAAAAAGCCCCCGCCATTTTAGAGTAAAGCAGCTTCGAATCACTTATGTGCAGTTAGAGAGAGTTTCATGCTGATAATAAGAAAATAGAACAAATAAATAAATAAATAAATAAATAAATAAATATCGATAGGCATATTTATGCACAGAGTTTTTAAATTGTTTATTATTGCATGAATAAATAAATAAATAAATATTGATACTTGTTCACCGGCTTTTCTGTCTCAATACTGCAATCACGCTCTCTCATGTTCTTTACTAGCATGACAATTGTACATTTGCATTGCTAAAGCAAGTACAAAGGAAGGGTCGTGTAAAAACAGGGAAAATAACATAAAACTGAATTAAAGACTATTAGATTGAATAAAAAAAAACTAGTGCCAATAATGTACATAAATGTAAAGGACAAAATAAATTCACTATATACAGAATAATTGAAAAAACGATCAAATGAACAAAATTCAGGATAAAATCGATTTATCTAATGAAGGCCAGATAAAAATATTAAACAATAATAAAAATGAGTAATCATAATTATATAAAAAAAACCCAATGTCTAATCAATTATGTCATCAATTATTACTTATTTCTCGAAAATTGTCTGTAGCGTGGGGGGGGGGTACTTATATAAAACTGTGTAAAATACAGATGTTTTCTATCTGTGTGAGTATCAATAAAATAAATGCACAATGGGAACAAATAATGGAACATCACAATGTAGCTTCCACTTATAAACAACAACAAATTAATATTAGTGTCAATATAGAATATAAATATGCTACAAGGGAAATGTTGACTTTTATCTGGCTAGCTAAGTGATTAGCAATGACGTATATTAGCTATGCTAACCTGGAGTGGTGTTATGTTCCTGCTTGAGTAAGAAGCTATTCAAATCGTACAGTCATATAAATGCCATTACATTATTTATTAAATGAACATAATGATGTAGGGATGATGCTAATAGTTAATTAGCTAGTTTCTGAGGTAAAGTGTGACTATATTGTTTTGTAACCGATCTAAACCTCAAGGGCTTTTGAAAACACACTTTTAATACTTACAATAATTTAACAACAAAGAAGAAAAAGTGATTTAACATGACTACTACATGCTAAATGTGTGTGTGTTTTAGTACAGCTGCCAGCAGCTGAGCAGACTAATGACCGGGTTTATCTGTTACAGTGATGATTAGCATTGATGCTACTTTCATTATTCACACAGTAATAATAATAATAATAATAATAATAAATAATAAACATTTCACACACTCTACTGAATAAAGTTAGCATTAGTGTTGAGAAACAGCAGGACAGTAAGGCATCAGTGTTTGTCCTGAACATGATCATTAAATTCAGGCTGTGTTCCAGTCCAGTTTATCACGTGTCTAATCTAATGTAATCTAATCTAATCTAATCTCCCACAGTGTGCCATTGTGACATCCTCCTGCTTTTCCTCACTGGGACTTCCTGTGGCTGTGATTGACCAGTAGAGGTCACCTGACCCATCCCCGCCCGTAACTGGAGGCGGAGCGAACACTGCAGCGCTTCTTCACGATCATGTTGATGTAAGCCTTCATGATCTTCGTGATCTCACCAACCTGAGAACAGTGAGTCACAAACAAACATCAGTGTGTAATATGTGTTAAACATGAGTAAAGTGTGTGTTAAGCATGTGCCATGTGTAAATGTGTATTAAGAGACGTCTCAATTGCGTAACTCGTGTATAAAGCATGTGTTAAGTTTGTGTTAATTTGATGTACAGTGCAGTGAAAAGTACTGATTTCTTTGGTGTTTGTGTATATCTCATATTAAATAGTTTTAAAAGTCCAAATTAAATACAACATGAAACAAGGGCAACCGGTGTAAACGCACAATACAGTTTTTTTTGTTTTTGTTATTTTCTTGAAGCAAAAAAAACACCTATCACCCATGTGAAAAACTAATTGCCGTCTTAAACTTAAAATCTGGTTGTGCCACCTTTAGCAGTAATAACTGCAACCAAACTCTTCCAATAACTGGAGATCAGACTTTCACCTACTTCTAGGACTAGGATTTACTCCTACGCTTTGGATCATTTTCTTGCTGCATAATCCAGTTGCGCTTGAGTTTCAATTTACGGACTGAACACCGGACCTTCTCCTTTAGGGTTTTTTGGTAGAGACAATAATGTTTCCCTCAATTATTGCAAGTTGTCCAAACCCTGAAGAAGCAAAGCATCCCCACACCATCACACTTCCTCCACTATGCTTGACCATATGTCTGGCGATCTTTTTGTGGAACTCTGTGTTTGGTTTACGCCAGATGTAACGGGACTCCTGTCTTCCAAACAGTTCCACTTTCAACTCTCAGTCCCCAGAACATTCTCCCAAAAGGTTTGAGGATCATCAAGGTGTGTTTTGTAAAAATTCAGATGAGTCTTAATGTTCTTCTGGGTAAGCAGCGGTTTTCACCTCGCCATATTCCCACAGTGTCTTTCTGATAGTGGAGTCATGAACAGTGACCTGTATTGATGTAAGAGAGGCCTGTAGGTCCTTTGATGTTGTCCTTGGATCTTTTGTGGCTTCCTCGATGAGTCATTGTTATGCTCTTGTAGGAATTTTGGAAGGTCGGACACTTCTGGGAAAGGTCACTACTGTGTCGAGTTTTTCCATCTGGAGATAACGGCTCTCAGTGTGGTTCTTTGAAGTCTCAGCGCCTTTGAAATAGCTTTGTAACCCTTCCCAGACTGATGTATTTCAATCACCTTCTTCCTCAAGAATTTCTAGAATTTCTTTCAACTTTGGCACAGTGTGTTACTGCGTAAGACCTTTTAACCCACATCATACTCTTGAGAAAGTTCTATTAAGTGTAGATGTGATTGAACAGGGTTTGCAGTAATCAGGCCTGATTGTGTCTCGTCCAGCTGAACCCCATTATCAATGCAGTTTCATGGATTTGGGGAATTAGTAACTACGGGGGCAAATACATTTTCACACAGGTCCAGTTGGTATTGAATAAACTTTTTGCTTCAACAAATAACTATCATTTAAAAACTGTATTTTGTGTTGACTCAGACTGCCTCTGTTTTATCTTAGATTCTTAATTCCCAAAACAATTTAGTATGAGATCTACACAAACACAGAAGAAATCAAATACTTTCACAGCACTGTATAGGTGTGTGCATGGCGTGTTTAGTGTGTTAAACATGTGTTAAGTGTGTGTTGTGTGTATTACCTGTGGCGTTTCAAACAGCAGGTCCCGTCCGTCCACGCTGATTTTATACGTGCTCGACAGCGGCGCTCCGAAAAACACAATGTGTTCATATGGAAATGTCTCCAGTGGCCTCACTTCTCCTCTCTTATACACCGACACACTCTCAGCACTCACACCTAACCACAGCTCACAAGGAAAACCACCACACTTTGACTGTACACACACACACACACACACACACACACATTTATAGTGGTGTTGGATAACTGCAATTGTTTATTTACTTCCCTATCATCATAGTTTCCAGATTTTCTAGTGAGTTTGTTTTTTAGTGTCTTAGCAAACCGCAAATTCTAACGCACTAGGTTAAAGATGATGATGTAGCTCACCTCGACATCGAAAAGAGCCGATCCGTACCCGCTCCACTGTGTGATGATGTCCATGTACTTGATCATGGCCTGCTGCTGATCCAGTCCCTTCAGCCGGCTCCATTTTTCCCTGATACTCGCTCGCGTCCCCTCCGTCTCCTCTTTCACCCACATGTCCATCATCGTCTGTTCATCCTGAATGTTGCGCTGCTTCCTCAATGATCCACCTGCCTTCAGGCCCTCCAGAAAGCTGCTACGCTGCTTCTCCAGTGTTCCTCCTGCTCCTCCTCGTCCTCGGGTGTAGTGAAGGATGCGTTTGTGGATGTGTTTCAGAGGGTAAACACTCTCCAGGCTCCAGCTCACTGCTGTCGCATCTCCGTGTAGATACTGCAGACGAAGAGCAGACAGATGCCTCAGTGTGTCCTCATGAGCTGGGAAGTGACCACTGATTAATGACTCGTGAGCCTGAGGAGGAGCAACACAAGATACTTACATTCCACATCATAAACACAGTTGTAAACAGAGTCATAAATAATTGTGGCATCGTAAACATGGAGTCGTACAGGTGGAGTTATACAGGTGGAGTCGTACAGGTGGGGTTATACAGGTGGAGTCGTACAGGTGGAGTCGTACAGGTGGAGTTGGTAAGGGGGAGTCGTACAGGTGGAGTTATACAGGTGGAGTCGTACAGGTGGAGTTGGTAAGGGGGAGTCGTACAGGTGGAGTTATACAGGTGGAGTTGTACAGGTGGAGTCGTACAGGTGGAGTTATACAGGTGGAGTTATACAGGTGGAGTTGGTAAGGGGGAGTCGTACAGGTGGAGTTGGTAAGGGGGAGTCGTACAGGTGGAGTTATACAGGTGGAGTTATACAGGTGGAGTTATACAGGGGGAGTTATACAGGGGGAGTCGTACAGGGGGAGTCATACAGGTGGAGTTGGTAAGGGGGAGTCGTACAGGTGGAGTTGGTAAGGGGGAGTCATACAGGTGGAGTTATACAGGTGGAGTCGTACAGGTGGAGTTATACAGGTGGAGTCGGTAAGGGGGAGTCGTACAGGTGGAGTTATACAGGTGGAGTCGTACAGGTGGAGTCGTACAGGTGGAGTTATACAGGTGGAGTTATACAGGTGGAGTCGTACAGGTGGAGTTGGTAAGGGGGAGTCGTACAGGTGGAGTTATACAGGTGGAGTTGTCATTTTGCTAATACAGAATCACTGACCTGCTCAAACATGAAGACAAACTCGACTCCCTCTTTAGGCATGCTCTCTACATCCAGGAAACAGTAGAGCTTAAAGTACAGCTTCCACTGGGACTCGGGCTCTGACAACGCCAAGCTGGACAACGCACACACACACACACACACACACACACAATTCAAAATAAACTGTCGAACATAACATGATCCATCAGATCGTAATATAATGTAGGTGTCTAATTGTATGTAGTGAGTGTGTTTGTGTGTGCTTTTGTGTGTGTGTGGTTTTACCGCTCAAACTTGGCCAGAACATCAGCAACGATGACTCGGCTCTCGACAGCACGATACACACTCCCACTGTGTTCAAACAGAGCAAACATGTTCCTGCTGTCCTCCATGGCCAAGCCCCGGATCAGTTTCTCCACCACCTACACACACACACACACACACACACACACACACACAATTCCCAGAATTACACAAAATGTTTACTTAGTGTACTCATTACTGATTCAAATCTGTACTCAGTCCGTATTTGTTCTCACCTCTCCTGCAGTAGTGTGTGAGTTAATGGAGATTTTACAGGCTCCGCCCCCGTGACAGTAAACGGTATATGTAATTTCCTGTCTGTTCCTCAGCGCAATGATCTCTTCCTGCGATGGTACACACTCACGCATCTTCGTCTTCTTCAGTGAGTCGGTAATGAAGACAGCGTAACGCTCCACCTCCGTGCTGGGAAACCTTTCTCTGATCCTGAAATGAATGGAAAGGTTTACAGCATTATATTTGCACTAACTATATAGTAATGCAGTGTGTGTCACACACCTCTGACAGTCATGGCAGCACCGAATACGGTACAGAACTACACTACCCATCAGCCCCAGGACTTCACATGACCAGCCACTGCCTCACTGATCACCTGTACCTGTTTCCCCTCCTTAGTGCCACTATTTCAGTTCGGGATTCTGTGTGTCTCTTTGTCTAGCTTCTTGTCGAATGTTGCTTCATCCATGATGTGTTCATCTTCATGCCATGCATATCTAGTTCATTTCTTTTGTTTCATAATCTTTGTTTTTGTGTTTCAGTCCAGTAAATTTCAATCTGCACCTGTGACACCTGGGTCCATGTCTCACTGCTCACTGCGCCAGACAACAGAGCTGCATGCTGGGAAAAGAAGGAGCCAAAAATACACTGAACAAATCAGCTACTGTGCTATAGCATTGTTTCCTGGACACAATGGGTCTGAAGGGGAGGAGACCTCACCCAAAACAGACTGCTGAGCACCACAACATTTCTACCATCTGTTATAGGCGGAGGCAAGAACCACGGTGTGATGTGTAAGCATTCCTCACCAGCTTCAACCTGGACCACAACCACAGTCCTGACCTCAAAGTCAGAGCAAGCTCCTGATGACCTGGTGACTCCAGAGAGCATGAAGCACCTTGCCCAAACCCAATAAAGGTAAGGCTCTCTTGGTTCTGCTATGAGTAAACAAATGTTCTGAGCTCATGTACAGATCCTTCTGGGAATAATCATTTAGGAGCAACCCTAAGCCCTACAGAATAAATAAAAGTGAAATGAAATTGTTTCTCCTGCAGCCCAGACCCCATCCACCCAGCCTTAACATCAGCACCGGTGCTCATGACCCAGACTTCACCGTGAGTGTTCGTCTGTGTGTAGACCGAGTAATCACCTCTTCAGGTGGAATTTCAGGTATCTCAGGATGCCTCGGCTCGGAAGGAAGGTGCAGCTCATGCACGTGAGGAGGTGCCAGTGGGCATGGCTTGCAGAGCTGTGTGGCTGAGGCACGTGATTGATTTGTTTGATGAGCTGGCAGTAGACTTCATCTCTGATTGGCCGCAGGTCTTGACAGGTCTGCAGAATTCCCTGAATGATGGGGATGGGGTCAGCAACGACCTCCATCTCTTGCAGAGAGTTAAAGATCTTCACAGCTTCATCCTGAAGACTAGAGTAACCTTTCTCCTTATGGACTAGAGACAGACAGAGAGGAAGAAATGTATAAGCCATTTTTAGAACGTCCTAAAAAGCACCTGCATCCTTCACTGAACACCTGACTGGCTGTGTTCCAAATTGAATTTTAATGATATCAGACACTGCCTTAACAAATGCTACAAGTGTAAAGCACACTAAAATATCACTATGAGGACGTATAAAGGATGTGTGTGTGTGTGTGTGTGTGTGTGTGTGTGTGTAGAGGACTCACGGCTGTCTCCGTAGGGCAGAGGCAGTAGTGGAGAGTGTAAGGGATGCTGTGTGTATCGCAGTATCGGGTTTCTCCAATACATCTGCTCCACCGCCTCCACATTCATACTGTTCTCCTGAAACAGACACACACACACACACACACACACTTAACCAATCACATTTCAGTAATACAATGATGTCATCAACTGTGGAATTAAGGCTCCATTCCAAATGCTATAGCATTTGAGACACAGACACAGAAGTAAAGAAACTTACAGGTGATATTGAGGACAGTGAGTGTACTCCACACAAATCAACAACAAACAAACAAACAAACAAACAAACAAACAGCTGTATAGACTAGCCCACTGCTGTTTGTCCACACCGAAAGGACAGTAGAGAATGAGACACAGCCAGTCATGTGTGTTCACAACAGCTAGCATTCACGTCTTTATGAAACTTGTAATTAGCAGTTGGGAATTTTCCGGAAGCATTGACTTGAGCGCGTGTGACATGTCAAACAAGAACTAAACAAAAGCAGCTGCACACAAACTTTTAATGTAAACTGAGCATGGGTTAATGTGAGCCAGAACACATGTTTGTGTTAATTCGACGCGCTCTCCTGTGAAGAAAACGTGTCCACGGCCTGAAGAATTCATTCATAATTTTATCCATAAAATGATTCACTTCTCGAGATAAGCAATGCCTCTCATTGAGATGTGCCTTCAATTATTTTAAATCCATACTTAAAAAAACACCTTTTTGTGGGAAGATATTATTAATTACTGAATAGGGTCATAATTATATATTTAATAATGATATTCCATGTGTGTTTTAGAGTGTATTTACAGCGTAGACGTCAGCGTGACACACTGGTTACAGCAGCAGTCTGTCTGTAGTTATGTCTGAGGTCTGAAAACTGATGGGTGTAATTTCGGTATGAAATCCTCGCGGCACACACAACGGCCCTACGTGTTCTCAGGACTTCTGTAATTGTGTGACCTTTGGTTTGCTCAGACACTATCATCATGAAGAACATCAACATGGTCACATCAGCACAAAATGAAAAAGCAAACACTGCAGAAAAGCAAAAAGAGTTCCACGCAGAAGACACACAGCGCTGTACCTCATTCCACCCTGGAGCGTTAACTCCTGAGGGAAAGTGGGCGTGGCTCCACTGACTGAAAAGTACAAAGTCACAAACATCTTTTCTTATGAACAATCCTGAGGAAACAGCACCCAATGAAACCCAACGTTCTCACAGCTCCCCCTGGTGGCAGAGTGTGTAGGGGGAGTGCGTGTAAGACACCGCGGGAAGGGGGACAGTGTTTTTGTTTTTATTGATTCTCATACACTTTTCAGAGTACAACAAAATATATCAATACAGAATCAATATTTTTTACCCCAATATCAGCCCCCCCCACCCAGGAATGTTTACATATGATTGAGGTGTTTTGAGGTGATGTGGTGCACTCGGAACTAGTTTACCTTGATCTCTCGGATGAGCTGCTGTGTGGGCGTCTCGATGGGAGCTTTGTTATCGATGGCGCTCTGAATGGCCGAAGCCCATCTCATGGCCTCATTCAGGAGTTTGGTGTAAAGACGGTACGAGTGCTTCCGGCCGTGCACCACGACCTTCCAGTAACCTGCACACGGAATAATCAGGAATTCTGTCCAAACTCTACATGCCTAATGTTTCAGCTGCATGAAAGACTTCTTAAAGCTCTGTGTC
>JAFFST010045792.1:9132-16632 GCA_022414735.1 Noturus placidus | reverse complement strand
AATCTGTAATGTCTCTACAATTCTGCTGTGTCTGAGAGAAGAACTTTCAAGCAGTCCCTGAGCAAATGCTGCTGGTGGAGGGGGAATTAAGGACAACACATTCAGATCCGGCAACTCAGCAGCAGAAGGAGATGGTAAGTCTGGAAGTGGGACACATTCTTCTTCATCCTCAGCCTGAAACCCTTCGTCCTCATCATCCTCAGCTGGTGGCACCACACTCTCATTTAGATTCTCTTCACTGGACAGCGATGGCTCCAGACCTCCAAAGTCCAGCATTTCCAGGAACTCTGTAGCCACACGTGATGCCTCCTTCTCCAGTCGGTAGATTTCGGCATCACGGCGCTGACGGAGCTCCTCACGAGAACCTTCATTCATCAGTGCCACTCCTTCATCACGCTGCTGCTGAAGACGCTCGATTTCTCGCTCCAGACGCAATATCTCCTCCATCTGACGAGTCTCTTCTTCGGATGAGAACTGCAACACAAACACCAGACCACTTTCATAAGAATGAACGCAATCACTTCCTGGAGTTTAAAAAAATCATAACGTCATTTCCCTTTTCAGGTTTCTAAAGCACAGACGTAAACCGGTCCTGGTTTCACCTTGGAGCAATGATGGTTCATTTCCAGTCGATTCCTGCAGGAAGAAACAAAAAGAGAACAAATCCATGTGTTCTGAGCAGATAAGGACAGACATGCTACTCTAAATACAGGCAGAAATGGTTCTAGTGACGTTCTAGACGTCAAGCAAGGTTTGGAAAAATAAGAAAAGGTTTGGTTGTCAGAGTTTAAGAAAAATAGGCTTTCAAGATTTATAAGTTTACAAACTTATAGGAATGTTTGAAGAATTTGTCAATGTTCATTTATTAAACTTTAGGGAGTTCAAAAAAGCTAGCGTAAAAGTTTGTGTTGAGAAATATTGCAAAGTGTTGGCTGGTCAGACATTTAGGGACATTATGATAGAACCAGGTGTTAAAGTTCACGTGGGCACAGTCCCCTCCGAAAGTATTGGAACAGGTCTTTTGTTTGTTTTTCCTAGACACTGAAAATACTTGGGTTTGAGATCAAAAGATAAATATGAGAATTTCAGCTGTAATTGATAAGTACATCTAGACGTGTTGAACAACGCAGAGCATGGAGCCTTTTGTTTGAACTCACCTATTTTTTCAAATAATCAAAAATATTGGAACATGTGACTGACAGGTGTATCTTGTTACGCAGGTGTTAAATTGATTGTTTAAACAATTACTAGCTCTGAACATCTACTCTTGTTTTGAGCCTTCAGTTTCACCGCTGAAGACGGTATCTGTTGTTAAAAACCAACATGAAGATCAGAGAGATGACTATGGGAGAAAAGTGAGCCATTTTGAAGCTGAAAAAAAGAGGGAAACTCAATCAGAGCCATTTCACAAACATTGGGTATAACCAATACTACAGTTTGGAATGTCCTGATAAAGACAGAAAGCACGGAACGGGTCGGCCATGGAAAACAACATGGGAAACATTGTGAGAGCTCCACAATCACCAACAACCTCCACAGGGCAGGGTGAAGGTATCACAATCCACCGTTGGAAGAAGACAGAGCAGAAATATAGAGGTCATACCACAAGATGCAGACCACTCATCAGCAGTAAGAATCAGAAAGTCAGACTGGAATTCTGCTCATGATCCAAAACATAGAGGCTAAATGGTCTGCAGTTATACGGTGCTTTTTAACCAAGTACTGCACTAGCAAATGACCTATTCATTATGTACACCTTCTTCAAACCACACAGTGCATTATGGGTAAACTATACACAGTATTTGGCCACTAATATATTACAGTTCATTGTGGGAGGTCAGGAATATGGTAGATGCTCTCCAATGGGCTCTTACACATAACAACAAGGACACGTCAGTATGTGGAGTCACATGGGCCAGGAATCGAACCACCAACCCTGAGATTAGTGGACAACCCGCTCTACCACCTGAGTCACAGCCGCCCTAAAGAATGATGATAATGAGTCTTTATTGGTCACATATACATTACAGCATTGTACAGATTGTTAGGAAGCTGGGTTCAGAGTGCAGGGTCAGGCATGATACAGCACCCATAGAGCAGAGAGGGTTAAGGGTCTTGCTCAGGGGCCCAGCAGTGTCAGCCTGGCAGCGCTGGGGCTTGAACCCCGACCTTCTGATCACTAACTCAGAGCCTTAACCATGAAGCCACCACCGCCTCTAAAGAAGCTCATCTATGAAACATGGTGGAGGTGGTGTCATGACTTGGGCTTCCATAGCTGCTTCTGGACCAGACTCACTAAGCTTTATTGATGATGGAACTCATGATGGTAGCAGCAGAATGAATTCAGAACTTTTCAGGAACTTTCTGTCTACCGGTTTACCAATTTATCAAGAAATTCTGATCTATTATTTGATCTCAACCCCACATGTCTTCAGAGTATAGCAAACACAATAGACTTGGCCTTGCTGTTCGAAGACTTTGAAGATTCAGAATGGTTTGGGAGCGTTCATGGTGTTTCTGAGACACTTTAGTAAGGTTTTGAAGAATTGGGAGATGTTAAGAAGTTTTCTTGGATAAAAGACATTGAGTGACTTGGACGGAGATTTCTAAGGTTTAAAGAGTTTGAATATGTTTTGGGAACGCTGGAAAAGCTTAGGAGATTTTATTTAGTTAGAAAAAATGCGAGTACCTGCTGTACGCTGATGATATATCCTCAGTGTCCTGCGTCTTTCTGAGCTCCTCTTCTTCTTGTTGTTTCTGAAAACTTTCTTGCTCTATGTTCCTCCTGAGATCCTCCTCTTCCTGCTTTTTCCTCAAAAGTTCCAGGTCATGTTCCTCTTTCCGCCGCCTCTCCTCTTCTTCTCTTCTCTTCTGCTCCTCAAAAATTCTCTGTTCTTCCTCCCTTCTTTTCTTTTCCTCATCCTCCTTCTTCTTCCTTTCCTCTTCTTCCATCATCCTTTTCTTCTCTTCCTCCCTCTCTCTCTCCTCCCACAGCTGTTGATATAGTCTCCGGGCGATCTGTCCTCGGCGGTGTTTCTGGAGAATGATGATGGCTGAGCGCATACGCAGGAACACGGTTCTCCAGAAGTGAGCTCGGTAGTTCTTCTGAATGATGATGGTGCTTCTGCGAATCTTCCTGTAGTGCTTCCTGTCGAAAAAAAAAAAAACCCACTCAGGATTATAATCACCGTGTATCGCTGTTTACTCCTTAAAAGATCATTAAGACAGGACTAGATTGGATACGGCTTGAACAGCTCTATCCATGGATTGGATTCTACTTTTAAAACTACATCCCGGGTCCATAGTCTTTAATCCAGATTTAAACTATCATTTAGAAATATTATTATCGTATATTGTCAGTGTATTTCTGCATGATTGGTCTTACACTGGTGCTTGAAAGTTTATGAACCCTTTAGAATTTTCTACATTTCTACATAAACATGACCTAAAACATCATCAGATGTCCTCGAAGTCCTAAAAGTAGATAAAGAGAACCCGATTAAATAAATGTTATACTTGGTCATTTATTTATTGAGGAAAATTAGATATTTGTGAGTGGCAAAAGTATCTGATGATGTTTTAGGTCATTTATGTAGACATGTAGAAAATTCTAAAGGGTTTACAAACCCACAAGTACCGCTGTAGCTGTATTTATCACAATAATCACTGCGAATTTGGTTGAATTTAACAAATGGCTTTTTGCAGCACATAAAATAGCACTTGATCCAGTTATTTATAATCTTATGTTTCTATATTGCGCTCCTACAGTTACTTGTTCATAACTTAATGAAGTCACAGGATATTAAATGGAGGTCATGGAAAAAAGTAACTTCTCCAGATAAGTGAGGCCTCTGATTAAGATCTGATTAAAGATTAAAGAAAATAAAAAAAACACTTCACAGACTTGAATAGGACAATGTTATTCATTAATGTATGGTGTGCTAGTTATGTATTTAATATTAACCTCTCATGATATTCCATAATGTGTGTAAATGTATATACAATCAAAACATAAATTTCAGCGTGACTGAGACACGCCTCTGTTTTAGACAAACTCCGCCCCCACACGCTAGTTTCTGAGTAGCGTTTAAGTCTGTAGTGATGTCTGAGCTCTGAATACAGATTAAGCACACTGTATACCACTGCGTAGAGTTACAGCAACAATATCAAGCTACAGTCACGTATTCATAAAATATCACATGAGTCCTACAGATGGGTGGTGAAGTGGATCCTGGCTCGCACACAAGACGCCAAACTGAGCTAAATATGATCGGAGGAGAGAGCAGCAGGTCCACACTTCAGGAAAACGCCAATCAAAACTCTTCACATGCATGAAGTCAAACTTCTCAGGAGTTTGCATAAATACCACTGATCTTATACATCAGCTACACACACACACACACACACACACACACACACACACACACTGACCTTGCCACATATCTCAGTACGTGAGCTCGGATCAACATTCCTGCCACTCTCCGCACCTCATCACGCTCTCGCTCCAGCTTCTGCTCCAACACTTCCTTCACAAAGACCTGAGATAGAAAGAGAGAGAGACACATAGAGAAACAGACAGATGGGAGAGAGACAGACAAAAAGAGGCAGACACAGAGAGAGAGAGAGAGAGAGAGAGAGAGAGAGATTGTGTGAAGAAGCTAAACTTCCATTGTGCAGTGTGACTTCCTGCTTTACCAGAAAGACTGGCTGTCGGCCAGAGACAAGGCCACGCCCTCTCTCTCTCACGCTCTCGCGCGCTCCCTCTCTCTCTCTCTCTCTCTCTCTCTCTCGCTCTCCAATTCAAAATGCAGTAGGCATGAAAATGATAAAGGCCCGCTGTTTCATTAACCCTTTCCTGCCTAATATCTCCAAATGAAAAAAGGCAGAGCTTAAAGTGTCCCAAATTCCTCCTACTCCCTACACCCTTCTCTCTACCCCTACTCCCTACACCCTTCTCTCTACCCCTACTCCCTACACCCTTCTCTCTATCCCTACTCCCTACACCCTTCTCTCTAGTCCCACTACCTACATCCTTCTCTCTACCCCTACTCCCTACCCTACTCCCTACACCCTTCTCTCTATCCCTATTCCCTACACCCTTCTCTCTCCTCCTACACCCTTCTCTCTAGTCCTACTCCCTACACCCTTCTCTCTCCTTCTACACCCTTCTCTCTTCTCCTACTCCCTACACCCTTCTCTCTACCCCTACTCCCTACACCCTTCTCTCTACCCCTACTCCCTACACCCTTCTCTCTACCCCTACACCCTTCTCTCTCCTTCTATACCCTTCTCTCTTCCCCTACTCCCTACACCCTTCTCGCTACCCCTACACCCTACACCCTTCTCTCTCCTCCTACTCCCTACACCCTTCTCTCTCCTTCTATACCCTTCTCTCTACCCCTTCTCCCTACACCCTTCTCTCTACTCCTACTCCCTATACCATTCTCTCTAGTCCTACTCCCTACACCCTTTTCTCTCCTTCTATACCCTTCTCTCTATCCCTACTCCCTACACCCTTCTCTCTACTCCTACACCCTTCTCTCTACTCCTACTCCCTACATCCTTCTCTCTACCCCTACTCCCTACCCCCTTCTCTCTACCCCTACTCCCTACCCTACTCCCTACACCCTTCTCTCTATCCATATTCCCTACACCCTTTTCTCTGCTCCTACTCCCTACTCCCTTCTCTCTATCCCTACTCCCTACACCCTTCTCTCTCCTCCTACACCCTTCTCTCTACTCCTACTCCCTACATCCTTCTCTCTACCCCTACTCCCTACACCCTTCTCTCTATCCCTACTCCCTAAACCCTTCTCTCTACTCCTTCTCCCTAAACCCTTCTCTCTACTCCTTCTCCCTAAACCCTTCTCTCTCCTCCTACTCCCTACACCCTTCTCTATATCCCTACTCCCTACATCCTTCTCTCTCCTCCTACACCCTTCTCTCTATCCCTACTCCCTACATCATTCTCTCTCCTCCTACACCCTTCTCTCTATCCCTACTCCCTACATCCTTCTCTCTCCTCCTACACCCTTCTCTCTTCCCCTACTCCCTACACCCTTCTCTCTACCCCTACTTCCTACACCCTTCTCTCTACCCCTACTCCCTACACCCTTCTCTCTATCCCTATTCCCTACACCCTTCTCTCTACCCCTACTCTCTTCTCTCTCCTTCTATACCCTTCTCTCTACCCCTACTCCCTACACCCTTCTCTCTATCCCTACTCCCTACACCCTTCTCTCTAGTCCTACTCCCTACACCCTTCTCTCTCCTTCTATACCCTTCTCTCTACTCCTACTCCCTTCACCCTTCTCTCTCCTCCTACTCCCTACACCCTTCTCTCTACCCCTACTCCCTACATCCTTCTCTCTCCTCCTACTCCCTTCACCCTTCTCTCTACCCCTACTCCCTTCACCCTTCTCTCTCCTCCTACTCCCTACACCCTTCTCTCTACTCCTACTCCCTACACCCTTCTCTCTCCTCCCTACTCCCTACACCCTTCTCTCTACCCCTACTCCCTACACCCTTCTCTCTATCCCTACTCCCTACACCCTTCTCTCTCCTCCTACACCCTTCTCTCTTCCCTTACTCCCTACACCCTTCTCTCTACCCCTACTCCCTACACCCTTCTCTCTACCCCTACTCCCTACACCCTTCTCTCTACCCTACTCCCTACATCCTTCTCTCTACCCCTACTCCCTACACCCTTCTCTCTACCCCTACTCCCTACACACACACACACACACACACACACACACACACACACTCCTGAATGGCCATTCACTCAGTCAGGTGTTAGCATTAGCAGGTATAAGTGTAAAATCTGCACTATATCCCAGTGTAGTGGTGGCAGTGGGAGAGCTTTTAGCTGTGGACCTTCCCTGAGAAACAGGAATAAATTATCTTCATCTGACCCTGAACCTACCGAAAAACAATGAGCCTATTTTACAGCCACACCATCAGGCATATAATGAACTGTGTGTGTGTGTAAGAGCAGAAATGGAGCTCATTCAGAACTCGTTCTGCTACACGCAGTACTAAAAGCACACAACATTAAATAAATAAAAACAAATTTTCCTCTTAACTTTACTGAAAATGCTCAAGAGAATCAGTGATGTGTGATGATGTTTTCTAACATCCACAGAACACTTTCCAGATTCCTGAAGCTCTGAAACTATCCATTGCTCATGCAGCTCACTTCATAATCTTATTCCACAGTGAGAACCACTGTGCTGTAAAACATCTCACAGAAAGCGTCACTGCGGGGGAAAAGAGGACGAGGGAGAAATGATGGAGACTAATCTGTATATCATTACACCTAGAAACAAGAACGATAATGAAGAAAGAGAGAGGGAGAGAGGGAGAGAGAGAGAGGGAGAGCGAGGGAGAGAAAGAGAGAGAGAGAGAGAGAGTGTGAGAGAGGGAGAGAGTGAGTGAGAGGGAGTGAGGGAGTGAGAGAGGGAGTGAGAGATGGAGTGAGAGAGTGAGAGAGAGTGAGTG
>JAFFST010045791.1:57188-80955 GCA_022414735.1 Noturus placidus | reverse complement strand
CATAGTAAATTTATTTTGTATTGAATTTTGTCGGGACTGAGCAAAAGTGGTATAATAGCGAGAGTGGCATAGTAGCGAGGTGGCATAGTAACGAGATTTGACTGTACAAGCAAAGTGATATCAAGCAGAGAACAATACAAGTAGTGCTACTGTACAAGATCTATTAATTGAGTTCCAGAAGAAGCAACGTGCGCAGAGTTGAGGTGAAAGTGCAAATTTTAATTGAAATATTTTTTTTTATAAATGAGTTTGTTAAGTGTTGACAGAAGAGGTGGGTCTTTAGCTGTTTCTTGAAGATGGTGAGTGAATCTGCAGTCCGGATTGAAGTTGGAAGTTCATTCCACCACTGAGGAACAGTTAGTGTGAAGGTTCTGGAAAGGGACCTTGAGCCACACTGAGTAGGAACTACTAAACATCGGTCGCTAATCGATCACAGATTACGTGTGGGAACGTAAGCCTTCAGGAGAGAGTTGAGGTAGGAGGGTGCTGTTCCAGACAAGGTCTTGTAGGTGAGCATCAAGGCCTTGAATTTGATGCGGGCAGCTACAGGAAGCCAGTGGAGGGAAATGACGAGGGGCGTGACATGGGTTCTCTTGTGATATTTGTCTTGTAATGTCCGTATGCACATGTAATGACGATCCACGTTTCTATCTAATGGCGAATCCTGTTCATAAACTCTGCCAGTGAGAGTCTTAATCTGTGGGTTCAGGGTTCAAGTTTCTGTTCAGGTGTTAATCCAGCTTGTTTGAGCAAGTGCTTGCTCAGTGGTTAAGGCTTTGGGCTAATAAATAAAAGGCTGTTCGTTCCAGTCCCAGCTCTGCCAGGTTGGGCTCTTGAACATAGCCATTCTTCTTCGAAATGGAAATCCCCAGTTCTCCACAACTCGTGCTGATCTTCAGTTCTACCTGAGCTTTTATTTATTTATTATTATTATTTTTTAAATCCATACACTTACTGTGGGAGAGTGATGACTTTGAAACCTTTTAACAATTTATTGGGAAGCTCCTCAGAATGGCTTCTTCCTTCCTGAGTGCGAGAATCGATCCTTTCCTCTGGAGTGTAGGAGCCTTTAGATGATGGCGTTTCGATGACGACTTGACAGTCCGGAATGTGCTGATTTTTAAATGCCAGTAGACTGCTAAACATGAAGCTCATGAATTTTCAGAAGGTTGGAATTGACGAGGCCGTGCAGCGTGACACGTTTTCTCTTTTTCTCATTTTTTTCCCCTTGTATTATTCGACACCTTACAACACTAGATAAATGACACCACTGGTAAATCCTTATTAATAAATGCCAAGTATGTTGGCAGTATGCCTTTCCTGACTCCTTCTTTTCATTCACTTTCTCTAGTCCATGTGCTGTAGGTATTGAAAATCGATTGCATCGTCCACATCTGTAGGCCACACACACATCTGTAATTATTCTGCCATGCTGTCTCTGCATCCCTTAGATATTAAGGGATTAGACATCAGAGGTTTGAACGATGCACTAGATGTTTCTGTAGCTCTGTACCACTTTGCATTTAAACGCTTACGGTTGTGTTTGAAAATTTGCACACCCCTTGCAGAATCTGCTAAATCTTAACTGTACACAACATAAGAGGGATCATAGAAATCCCATGTTGTTTATTTAGTTCTGTCCTGAATAAGCTATTTCACAATAACAGATGTTTACATAGAGTCCACATGACAAGATCATAGCTGAATTGGTCAGAATTACCCCGTTCAAAAGTTTACACACCCTTGATTATTATACTGTGTCGTTACCTGGATGATCAGAGACTGTGTTTATGTTTATGTGAGAGTCCTTCACGAGTCCCGTGTTTGTCCTGAGCAGTTAAACTGCCCACTGTTCTTCAGAAAAATCCTCCAGGTCCTGCACATCCTTTACTTTTCCAGCATCTTCTGCATGTTTGATGAGAACATTTTGAAGCACTTGACCTGTATTTGCATAAATTTTTATGCATGAGGGATAAAGTGGTTGCCAAATGCTGTGCATTAAACGTAGTGCACGCAATTTGAGGTTCAGCCACGGGAAAAATGGAAGAAAAACAGCTGTCAGGTATAACATGGCAAAATGATATTTCTGTCTGTACATATTTACTTGTATCCACTACTTTGTTTCTAGACAGTCCGTCCAGGTTTTTGCAATCACAGGAACGAACAACGAAGCTTCACAATATTCCGAGGCGCTTGCGATTGTTTAAAATTACCGCCGATTTTCTGCAGACTTGGGAAAAGTCTCGTCATGTGACGTCATCACGACGTGCGTTCAACCAAAGCCCTCTTCGATTCACGTGCTTCGAACATGAGTACAGCTAAAACGTCTCATCGCCGTCAAAGACTGCCCTAAACAATTTTATGCGATTTTCCATTTCGCCAACGCAAGCAGTTTCCCTGCAAGCGTATTTTAGAAACTCCCGATCGCTCTGGAATTTACACGGAACGATGTACAAAACCGAGTACCTGCAGTGAGCGGCGGTTTTTTCAGTGGAAACGCCTTGTTGTTGCGAGAGGTCCGAGGAGAACGGTTAGACCGGTTTGAGATGACAGGAAGGCTACAGTAACTCGATTAAGCACTCTTTACAACCACGGTGAGCAGAAAAGCATCTCCGAACACACCATACGTGAAAGCTTGACTCCTGCCAGTCAGGAACAGGAATCCGAAGCTACAGTGGTTGAAGATTGGAAAAAGATTTATCCAGTCTTTAACTGAAGTGTGTGAACATCTATCATTGAATACCAGATTGGACAGTGTGGTACTGTAGTCATTATAATACATGCGAACTTAACCATATGCAGAAGATACAAACACTGGCGTATTGAAAGGTTTAGGGTCTCGGAGGAATTGCACTTGTCTGGGAGTAAAAAGGTGATATTTAATGGCCGCTTTACATAACTGTTTAATGTTCGAGCTCCAAACATGTCTGCATTTGCATCTATATCTGTTTTTCTAAGCACACAAGCTGTCGTGCCGTGTCGACCGCGCGCCCTTTCACCAGCGGTCAAAAGTCGTCCCCCGGGGTCACGGAAAAGCAGACGTGAGACAGTGAGACAGCCACGACTTAGGGGGATAGTGTTCCCATGGAGACGGCTGCCACCACCGATTAGAGACCGAGATTGATTAAATGCACAAATCCGTGGTAGTCATAACAGCAGGTCTGTTTCTCAGAATACGACCGAGAGGTCATGGGGTCACCTCCAGCTCAACTTCTGTTAGGTCGGATTTTCTGGGTGGTTACTTTACCACTGGGAGTAAAATATTCAGGTGCATGCTGTTATAGAAAAAACATCAACGGCAAGTTGGTGTGATCTGGAACATTGTAAAGCGGACTTCCTGTTTGATTAGTTTCCAGTAACCGCATGTCCCAGAGTGTGTTATTCCTTTTATACCCCAACAAATTTGTTTATTAATGTGCAGTATGTTATTGTTTAAAAAATGTATCTGTTTACAGTTAGTGTGTTGTGGAACTCTCGCTTTCGGCTCTTTACGTCGCTTGACATTAATGAGACGATGAAAATAAACGCAGCTCGTCATGGCGGCTTTAAAACGTTGGCTAACACGAATATAAAACATGAGCACTGTTCAGTTTGTTACAAGAAGGTTTGTTTTTTTTTTTTTTCTTTAAACTTGTTGACTTGTTCAACTAAGGAGGAGACCTCGGGGAAGACTATATTTCCACACTGGCCTGGGAACGCCTCGGGATCCCCCATTCAGAGCTGGTTAATGTGGCTCGAGAAAGGAAAGTTTGGGGTCCCTTGTTGGAGCTGCTACCCCCGCGACCCGATTACGGATAAGCGGTTGAGGATGGATGAATGGATGGATAGTTGACTAGTTTGCGTAATGGCATGGAAATTTAACAGCGCTAATCCCCGCTGTCAGTTTTTGCTCAGCAACACATTCCACTTGGCCTTTTAAGCAGATTTAGGTGAAAATACTAAATATATGATTAAAAAGAGACAGGAAAGTAAACCAAAACAGAGGTACAAAATGAATATATACTGAAGGGAATCACACACACACACAGAGCTTAATATGCTTTGGCTGTTTGTCACAGGGAAGTGTAAAAGTGTTGTCATGGTAAAAGTAAATTAAGAGCGATATGTTACTGTAGTTGCATGGATGTGTTTAATTATTTTAGTTTTTTTTTCCTTCCGAGCATGGGCTAATTGCTTTTAAACGAACCATTAGCCGTGAAATGAAATTAATATCGAATGTCGGTTGTTTGGCAGGGCCAGCCTGTGGGTCAGTGCGACTTCAGCAGACGGCTGCTGTGTATAGAGAAGGAAATCATCTTCCCTCGCTCTGAGAAAATCAAGATGGGCCAAATCGACAAGATCCGAGAGCCTTTCAGCGTCAGGAACAAGCCGTTCTTCGACCTTCATGCAGCACGGAAGGTAAGCAAGAGCGTTTTCAATTCCAGGATACAGCAGTCTTGCTTCATTTTAGACGTAGTTTGCTTTGAAACATGTCTGTTTATTCAAATCGAAGGTTAGATTGTTTACTCAGAAAACGTCAGGAACACCTTGGGGACTTCCCATTTTAAACCCTACATCATTTCCCCAGCACCCTAATCTTAAAACCAAAAATAGTCATTAAGTGAAAGAAGAACCAGGCCACAGTTAGCCCCCGTGTCTGCCCGATATGGTTTTATTCATTTCTGTCTCACTACGCTCAGTTTAGACAAACATCACCTTTGGTAATCGCACCGGTTCACCGTGAGTGCCTTGTTAGTTCTGCGGCATTCTCACACCTGTTTCTAGTAAAAGCTACGGTTCAGAGTTTATAATTAATTAGTGAAATCAATCACAGTAATTTGCTAGACATATCTTTCAGCACTCACTAATTATCACCAGTAGTGAGCTCATGAGAACCAGCGCATCTCGCACCAGTAAAGCAAAACACAAGCCTTCAAGTGGAAAAAAAACCCCATAATTTGAAAAATTTTTTTTAATGCCCCTTGATTGTAAAAAGTTACAGGGCTTTTTATATATATATATATATATATATATATATTTTTAGTGACATACTAGACTCTAACAAGTGTCTCATTCACCTTTATTTGAACACTGATTGAATATGCACACCGACCAGCCATAACATTAAAATGAGTAATCATCATCTCATTACAGTCGCACCTGTCCAGGGGTGGGATATGTTAGGCAGAAAGTGAATTGACCGTTCTCGAAGCTTAAGTGTTTGAAGCAGGAAAAATGGGCAAGAGTGACTTTGAATAGGGCCAAATTGTGATGGCTAGACGACTCGGTCAGAGCGTCTCCAAAAGAGCAGGTCTTGTGGGGTGTTCGCAGTATGCAGTGGTTAGTACCTACCAAAAGTGGTCCAATGAAGGACCACCAGTGAACCGGCAACAGGGTCATGGGAACCCAAGGCTCATTGATGCATGTGAAGAGCAAAGGACAGTTTGTCTGGTCCGATCCGATCGCACAGAAGAGTTACTGTAGCACGAACTGCTGGAAAAGTTCATGCAGGTTATGATCGAACAGCGCATCACAGCTTACTGTATATGGGGATGTTTAGCCGCAGACCAGTCAGAGTACCCACACTGTACACCACCGAAAGTACCTACAACCAATGGGCACGTGAGCATCGGAACTGGACCATTTAGCAATGGAAGACGGTTGGAAATCACGTTGTCTTTTACATCACGTGGATGGCCGGTTGCGTGTGCGTCGTTTACCTGGGGAGGTTGAAGCAGGCTCCAAAAGTAATAATAATAATTTATCAATTTGTATAGCGCTTTTTACAATGGTACATTGTCTCAAAGCAGCTTTACAGAAATATCATTTTACATTTACAAGCGACTTACTAATGAGACACACTCACACACCAATGGTAGCAGAGCTGCATGCAAGGTGCTAGCTTACCATTGGGGGCAACTTAGGGTTCAGTGTCTTGCCCAAGGACACTTCGGCATGGGATCACCCGGGCCGGGATTCGAACCGCCAACCCTACGATTAGTGGATTAGTGGACAACCCGCTCTACCGACTGAGCCACAGCCACCCAAGTGACATCAGGAGACTAGAGTTCATTAAGTTATCAACATTCAGGATCATGCCATGCGTTCATTTTTTCTAATTTACTCAGACTTATTTTAACCCTGATCTGAACAATCATTAGTCAAAGGAGGTGTCCTGAGAAAACATTTAAACAAATTCCATTTGTTACATATGGTACCTTTTGTTACTTAAACAGTTAATGCTGATGTTCATGGTTTCTTAATGCTGTCTAATGCAGTCCAAGTTAATGGAACCTTAATCTGTGAACTTTTGGATTGGACTCATTCACAGGCTTATTTAATGTAGTTTTCAAGGTTTTGGCCTTTGAGGCCTCCTTAGAAGTCTGCCGGTTCATTCCTTCCACTGTTGTTTAGGACATTGCTCGACCTGGACCACTCCTAGGATGCAATCAACATCTGTGTCTCAGAGCTGGTCTGTTTAAATACTCCATTACATCTCTCTTTCTCATGCATACCAAGCCAATTCCAGCATTATCACGCGTCTCTTTCTTGCTACATTCTGTTTGACTTTGTTTTCCAATTAAACTTTTTATGAACAAGTCTGTTACCCTGATTCGATCTTGGGCTTCTTTGCTACCCCTTGTGCCATGCGGCTTTTTAAGGGGTGAAGTCATGCTAGCTTGTTCTGGTGACTGAAAGAGTCTCTTTATACTGTGACATCTGCTGAGTGTAGAACCCTGTCTAAGATGAAGAGGAGGAAAACAAGGGAGGAATAGTGCAGGAATCCGGTTCCCTTGTTCCGATGGATAGATATGCCTCTTTGTGTGAGGAATATGAATGGGAATTTCCCACCATGTTCTATTTTCATTCCAGACTACAGAGAAGCTCTGAGAGCATCTGTCCTGCAGGGTCACCGTGGCCAGCACGGGTCTCGTTCATATTCCCGTAATTCCATCAGTCTCGGGAAGTCCTGCGTTTGCCATTAGTGACGGAGACGCCTGTTTGTATCGTAAACGCATCTGCCAAAATCCCTTCTCCTTCGCCGTCTCCGAGAACAAAACAGCGACGTCCATAAATGCAGCCTCAATAAAGGCCATCGTGTATATTGCTTTCTCTCATGCTTAATCATCATAAAATGGGATGGCAGGCCGGCAGCTGAAGAGAGGAAGATGAGTTTAGATTGGATTAGCTTCAGCCCGAGCCAGTGTTAAGAGCCCATTAGCAAGCCGTGTAGAGAGGAAAATGGAGGTGATTGAGATCCTCAGAGTCGTGTTAAACAGCACCGGAAAGAGCTGAAGCTTGGCCCGCGAATGCCCTCGCTCCCAGATAGCGACGGGCAGAAAGAAAATACCTGTTTAATGGCACAACAAGGTCATGTAAGGCTTGCGATCAAACAACTTAAGTGCACCTCAAGTGCACAAGTACACAGTGCACCTTTGGAGTCTTAAGGAACCAATTAGTGATGAAAATAAAAAGGGAGTATGGGTGTGGGGTACATTCACATGGACCTCATTCCCACTGAACACCTTTGGGATGAATTGGAAAATCCAACTTCAATTCGAAACATGCCAGTGCTTGACTTCACGAATGCTTTTGTGGCTGAATGGACAAATCTCCACAGCCACGCTCCAAAATCTAGAGGAAAGCCTTCTCAGAAGAGTGGAGGATGTTATAACAGCAAAAAGAGGGAAAACTCTGTATTTAATGCTCATTGGTTTCGGAATGTGATGTTCATAGCATGTATGTGGAAATGATGACAAAACCGAGGAAAATAAAGTGTGAACCTGCTGTCATTTAGCAGTAACATCACGGTGGAACCTTAATAGCGGGAGAAAATAACGACGCTAACCAGACTTGATTAATATACTCTGTGTGATGTTACGTGACCGATGCCAAAGCTCATAGCTGAAATGTTGGCCAGTGACTTGGTGACTTTTTGTTGAAGGTGCTACATAAAAAAACAACAAAAAAAACTTTATTAGAAGCAGATAACGATCATATCCTTGTTCATTTCTATCCATTTCTACATTTATTCACTTAGCAGACGCTTTTATCCAAAAATGACCAAATACGAGCAAAATTCATCCGTATTATTGCACTTAACCAGCAAACTAGCTCGCTATACATTATTAAATTATATTCCACTGTTTAATGGTAAATGGGGCGCACGGTGGCTTAGTGGTTAGCACGTCCGCCTCACACCTCCAGGGTCCGGGGTTCGAGTCCCGCCAGGGCCATGTGTGTGTGCGGAGTTTGCATGTTCTCCCTGTGTGTCGGGGGTTTCCTCCGGGTACTCCGGTTTCCTCCCCCAGTCCAAAGACATGCATGTTAGGCTGATTGGCGTGTCTAAAGTGTCCGTAGTGTATGAATGTGAGTGTGAGTGCGATTGTGCCCTGCGATGGACTGGCACCCTGTCCAGGGTGTACCCCGCCTTATGCCCGATGCTCCCTGGGATAGACTCCAGGTTCCCCGTGACCCTGAAAAGGAGTAAGTGGTTGAAGATGGATGGATGGATGGATGTTTAATGGTAAATGGTTTGCAGTTAAACTTGGCGGTTTACACTGGGTCTCATTCACGCACACACACACATACCAATGCCAGGTGCTAACTTGCCATCGGGAGCAAGTTGGGACTCGGTGTCTTGCCCAAGGACACTTTGGTATGTGGACTCACGCGGCCCGGGGATTGAACGGCCAACCCTACGATTAGTGTGCAACCCGCTCTACCACCTGAGCCACAACCTAGCCTAGTCTAGTCATTTGAATTTCCTGGAAACCAGAACATTTATGGAATAGCTCATACTTATGATTTTTCCATCAGTGCTGTTCAGTGCTCTGACCTGAGTGTATCGAGTGTGTTTTAATAAGCCCAGCACTTGAGTTTGCCAATCTTGTCTCATATTTTTAATAATAAATAATTACTAATAAATAGAATATCTAGAGCTGCTGGGGGAAAAAGAAATAAATGCAAAAAGATTGTTCCTAACAGCCTCGTGATGACATTTTTGAAACATAACATTCCTCCGCGTGAAGATTTGAACAGCTAATGAGATTTGGCTCATTGTGTTTGGCTTTTATCTAAATTTATCTCCCTTTTAATTAGGAGATCTGCAGGTGTCTCTGTCTGTCTTCAGTCCGATATCCAGCTCAAATGAGACACCAACAGAAATTAGGCTAGTAAAAACCCACTTAATTAGACCTTTTGAATTGATTATTCTGGCGAGTTCTCGTCAGTTTCTTTGGCACACATGGGTCATATTTTAAACACCTTTTGTGTGTTCGAAGCCACGCTCTGAATGGCATGTGGGGTTATGATTAAGTGATATTAACGTACATAAGACGCAGAAAGATTGAATCCTTCCACAGAACAGCTAATAAATGACGGATAATTAATTTGACAATTATCTAGTGAAGGTTAAAGGCGGAGTTTGTTTACTCATGGTCTTGGATTTAAATTTTATAACATTCCACTGTGGCAGAGAAACTAATGGCATCTTGTTCTCGCAGGGACAGGGATTGATGTTGTCCCAGTGCGTAATGTGTGAGAGACGTGTCCAGTGTCCCTCACTGTAGAGCTGCAATTTTGCAATGATGGTGGCCGTAACGAAAGTTCTGTGCCTAGATCCTGTTTGTGGACACCAGACTGTATGTGGTCCTTCCTCAAGTTGTAAAACGATGTCTGCGCTTAACTTAGGGGCCCAAACCTGTTTCCGCATGACAAAGCGAGCTCCATGACGACATGGCGTTCCAAAGTTGGAGTAGAAGAACTCGAGAGCTCTGAGCTCAACCCCACTGAACACCTTTGGGATGAACTGCGCCTCAGGCATCCTCACTCAACGTCGCAACCTTACGTCAAATCCCCACAGCCACGCTCTAACATCCCGCGGAACGCCTTCCTTCTCTAAAGTGTGAAGGTTATTATAATAGCGAAAGGGGAATAAGTCTGGAATGGAATGTTCAAAAGCAGCACATATGGATGTGATGGCCAGGTGTCTACAAACTTTTGGCTATATTGTGTATGGTGAATGCTGGCAAGTCACGGCGGTCAGTGTGGATTATGCGTGTTTTATGAAATATGTGTCATGTCGTATACATCCTGATTTTCCATCGGAGAAATGAAGGATGCAGAGAAACGTCTCACTCCGTGGAAGCGGAGCCAGATTATTATCCAGGGGGAAATTGAATTCTCCTTCCACTTTCATGCACGCTGGAAGATTGAAGGGTTACCCGACGAAGCAGCTTCGGAATTGGGGTGCAAGGCCCTGTGAAGGAAATGAACTGGTTTTCTTACTGAAGCAGTGCAGTGTCATTCTTCACTTTGGCTCTCATTTGTTTTCCATGCCATGCAGAGGAGCAACAGCCTCTCTTCTTTTTCTTTTTATAGCTTGCTCTGATTGGTCAGTTCATGACTAGTGGGAAAGTCCTCGCTGCCAGTAACTTCTTGGTTGGACTTTCAAGGTCAAGGCTGGTCAGGGCGGTCTTGGCTTTCAGAAGGGACGACAGGTTTTACAACAAGGGAGGTGACCATACTGAAGCATAGGAGCTTATTATAATCTTCCTCTCCATGCTGTGCATGTCTTTGTTGTCCTTTCTATTTTAACCTCTGACCATCACGCCAACAAGCTGTCTTCTAAGCATGAGCGCAACACGAGAGATTTTAAGGTCTGTTAATTCGTGTTGGTGGTGGTGTTTGGTGAAACATTTGCACTAAAACTGCTCAGTGGTGGATCAGAAGGTCGTAAGTTCAAATCCCAGCACTGTCAAACATCTCCTGTTGGGCCCTTGAGCGAGGGAGGCCCTTAACCTTCAACTGCTCAGTTGTATAATGAGATAAATGTAAGTCGCTCTGGATAAAGCCGTCTGCCATGTGCCATAAAATGTGAATAATAACCTGAAGTGATGCTCAAAGTGGTGTTACTGTTACCACCCTGAAGGTAATCCTTTCCTGTTATCTCTCTCTCTCTCTCTCTCTCTCACTCTCTCTCTCTCTCTCTCTCGCTCTCTCTCTCTCTCTCGCTCTCCCACTCTCTCTCTCACTCTATCTCTCTTTCTCGCACTCTATCTCTCTCTCTCTCACTCTCTCTATTTCTCTCTATCGCTCTCGCTCTCTATCTCTCTCTTTCTCTCTCTCTATCTCTCTCTCTCACTCTCTCTATTTCTCTCTCTTTCTCTCTCTTTCTCTCTCTATCTCTCTATCGCTCTCTTTCTCTCTCTCACTCTCTCTATCACTCTCTCTTTCTCTCTCTCTCTATCGCGCTCTCTCTCTTTCTCTCTCTCTCCCTCCGGCAGCTATAAACAATTGCTGTGCAGCGGGCGATCTATCGCTGTATGCGCTCTGTGTTTGTTACCCCTATAAAGACCCAAATCGATTTTGAACAACTGTCTTCCTGCTGAGGCTTTTTATCTTTGGAAGCCCGCTACCTTTCCTCCAGTCTTTGCTCCTTCTGTTATGATGATCCTTTTTGGTATGACTTATCGGGTGCGTCACAGGGCTGCGTTAGAGTTGAAAATAATCCAGTAATAAATACCACGGCCGCCGGGGAGCTCAGTATTGACATTAGAGTGGCAGACATGAAACGAACACTTGTCAGTGACTGAAAGACGTTGGTGCTGTGTTAGTTGTTCAGCGGCTATCAACTAGAGAAAGCTTTGACAGCTGACGGCAGAAGTGATGCACAGTGTTGATCTGAAAACTGTCCAGCGTTGATGGGTAGAGACAACAATTTGGATTCCTTTCACCATTCTCGCAGTGGACCAGTGACCATTTGAGGAAAGCATTAATGGGAAGAAAGCAAGAGTCCTCATTAGGCCCATATGGTGTGTAGTTATCATTTATTTCTTCATGGAAATGACTTAATACAGGGATGGACAAATAAAAATGCATTAGTCTAGTAAAAGCGCCAGTATTCTGCCCAGCTCCAGCACTAAAATGTGCAGAACACGGTGTACTCCAGGACTACGGTGGGGAATGTGAAATCTAGTTAGTGATGAGCTTTTTTTTTCTCTCTTGGTATAAAAAGAGTTGCATAAATGTAGCATTTATCCCATTTAAGCCCCCTTGGATTACACATGCCATTATAGATGATTTTAAACAGCCAGGATGAAATTCTTTTATCTTTAGTTAGTTCCGAAAGTTTAATTTCCAATTGCACACTTTGAGCATTTAAAATAAATAAATAAAATAAAAAAAATTTTATCTCCCATGTAAAATATTTCATATTTAATCCTCACCACCACTCTTCTTCTCACCTCATCTCCGAGATGAGGCATGCATACAGAATCCTGCTTCAGTTTGTGCCTGAAGTGTTAAGACCTTGCCTGCCTCCCTCGTTACGCTAATCTGCTATTTGGTTCATATGAGAGTTTTAGAGTCTGGTTAAACCTACAGCGCGTGGTTTTATCGAGTTCAGGACGAGCAGCGCTCACATGTCTCATCCTCAACCTGGACTTTAGAGTGAAACACAGACAAGTGCTTCAGGATCTGGCCCGAAAACAAAGTCCACTACCATGTATTTCCGCTTCAAGATCAACGACAACGGAGGGACGAGGTTCACTCCAGGGGTGTTGTGGGTAATCACAGGTATTAGAAAGTAATGAGGTGGTGCGATTGAGCCTCGAGTTACCAAAGTGCTGAGAGAAGCTTTCAGAGCGTTGTCCAGCTGGAGACCCTGCTGTAGCTCGCGCCGTACTCTCTGTCCCATTATGCACCGAAAGCACAGTGTTAATTTTTCAACCCAAATGTCTTCTGTGTACGCTCAGCAGATTGGTGCAGCAGCTGTGGCTAGAATATATTACATCATTGCTCTTTGTCTCGTTCTGTCTTGTTCTATTTCTCCATCTCCTTCTCCGGGGATTATTCGGAGACACACTTGCATCAGGATTCAGCTGTTGATGTTGATAACATTCAGCACTTATTTATTTATTTATTTTTATTGTCGAGAGACGCATTCTGAAACTGTACATCGTTCCCAAATGCATCACACACCTGAGTCAGATTTTCGTCCGGAGCTTACTGTCTGCTTGCTTATTTCGGGCGCTAGTGCGATTCTTTAGGGACGCTTCCAGAGGCATGCTGGTCTTTTTGGAATCTTTTGGGACCGGTGTTTCCAGTGGCAAAGAATTGTCTTGCTTGTTCTTTCACCACCTCTCTGGAGTGCCTGCTTCGTGACTGAAACATTGGAAATAAATTCAGTTCACCTGACATTTATGAACTGATTGATTGAGTCGTTTTTGTCGGGAATCGTTTACGATTGAAAGATTTGCGTGAGAGGGGGCAAACGAAAGCTGATGATTTACATGGTTTGAGCGCACGTTCCTATTAGTTGTCTAGGATAAAAATGGTAATGGGGAAAATCTAGACAGCAGTCTAGTTGGCAGTGTAGCAATGCAGACGCACAGGGGATAAGAGTGCAGGTTATGCTATATGGCCTAAACGTTGTGGACACCTGATCATCACACCTGTATGTGAACCTTTCACAAACTGTTGCCACAAAGTTCTAAGCACACGGATAGAATGTCTTAGTAGACTGTATTGTTAAAATCTCCCTTCACTGGAACTAAGAAGCGCAAACCTGGTCCAGCATGACAATGCCCCTGTGCACAAAGCGAGCTCCATGAAGGACATGGTTCACCAAGGTTGGAGTAGAAGAACTCGTGTGTCCTGCACAGAACCCTGACCTCAAGCCCACTAATCAGCTTTTAGGATCAATCAGAACGCCGAGTGCACCGCAGACCTTCTTTCTTGACACCAATGCCCGACCTACATTTACATTTATTCATTTAGCAGACGCTTTTATCCAAAGCGACTTACAAATGAGACACACTCACACACCAATGGTAGCAGAGCTGCATGCAAGGTGCTAGCTTGCCATCGGGGGCAACTTAGGGTTCAGTGTCTTGCCCAAGGACACTTCAGCATGGGATCACCCGGGCCGGGATTCGAACCACCAACCCTACGATTAGTGGATTAGTGGACAACCCGCTCTACTGACTGAGCCACAGCCGACCTCACTAATGCTCTTAAAATCTAGTGGAACACCTTCTCAGAAGAGTGGAGGCTGTTACAACTACAAAGGTGGACTAAAACTCTGTTAATGCCCATGGTTTTGAAATTCCTTATAAAAATGAGCAAAGTGTACCTGAGACTTCCTGAGATACATTCTTAAAAGCAAAGGTTTGTCACACCAGATGTTGTCTTTGTTTCGTTTAGTGCTGCGTTCTGCTCTTTATTGTAGATTTGTCCTACATGGCATCATGGAAAATGTTTACTTTCATAACTTTTGGAGGTATTTTTGCTTTACAGCCTTTCTTTACATGTGCTGTGTTATGAACTGAGAAAGTACCAAGTGTTGACTTTTACAACATTCCTTTTTATTCCCTAGCTTTCCACTTAAAATAAAAAAATAACGCAACATGGGCTGAGACGTACATTTTTTTAAAATTTATTTGTCCACCCTCTGCACCTACACGTTATTATCTTGATGGACTGATCGAAGCGTGGCTGTGCTCAAGGAACAGTTATTAAGTTGTCGCTTGAGAGGAGGGTTTTTGGATTGTTTGTTTTTTAACCAAGGTTTCTCCCAATTGAGTCGAACGCATTTGTTTTCTAAGTGGATGCCTTGTCATATCTGAAGTCACATTAATGAGGTGTTTGCTCAGGCTGCATTATTTATTTAGCATCCTGTCATCGTTTCAACGCTTTGACTGTATGTAGGTGTGTGGTGGGGAGGTGTTGATGTGTTTATAATAGTGAATAATAAAGGAGGGCGGTTTATTTATTTATTTATTTATTTGTATTAAAAATGACAGTAGGTGTGCGTCAGCATATGCCATTTTCTGACTGAACTGTTGATAGATTGAGTCGTGTTTGTGTAGCGCGTTTTTTTTTTTTTTTTTTTTCCTTATTATTATTTTAATGGAAATCATAAATGAAACGCTGGGCAGAATACTTTTAGTTCTACCAGAGCGAGCCGAAAGCCCTGTTGGTCTGTTGTTCTTATTTATACATATTTCATATATTATTTATCAGCGCAAAGTCTAACAGTTCTTTCATTCAATATCAGATCCATGAAATGTGAGTAGAATATTAAACACCACTGATTATTTTTCCCCCATACACTTTTTTTTTTTTAAATATTCATGTCTTTGGTGTTGTTTCGTGTTGAAATATCACGCTTATATCATTTTATGAGTTCAGGCTATTAAAACGCATCCAAAAGAGCCTGGTTTTGTTTTCTGTGGCTGAAGCACAAATGTTATTTTACAATATTTATGAAGGGCAATAGATATGGTGTGTTGTGTTATATCCTAGGCAAGGCACAAAGAAAGTGAATAGGGAATTCAAGATGGCCGGATTTAAATCACCCAGAAACAGTCACTTTTAGTCACTAAACTAAGTGACTAAATTCAGTACAGGTACTCAGTTATGGCTCGGCTCGTGTGACGGGTCACTGTCCGGAGGGAATTCACTTAGAGGTATGTGTGAGATCAGGCTTAGTGGTTAGCACGTTTGCCTCAAACCTCTGGGGTTGGGGGTTCCATTCCTGCACTGTGTGCGGAGTTTGCATGTTCTCTCTGTGCTTCGGTGGTTTCCTCCGGGTACTCCAGTTTCCTCCCCAGTCCAAAGGGATGCGTTGTAGGCTGATTGGTATTTCCGAATTGGTGTGTGTTTGTATGTGCGATTGACCAGGGTGTTCCCACATTGTACCACTAGTCCCGTGACATAGGCCCCAGGCTCCCCATGACCTCGTGTAGGATAAGCTGGACAGATGATGGATGGGTGGTTTTTTTCCCCCCTAATTTGATCTTAGCCAATTCAAACCCAGTTCTGCCCTAGCAACTGACATGTGCTTCGTCCATTACACGAGAAGGCAGCCAATCGCAATTTCTCTACTATCGTGTCACAGGTGGAAAGTGCTATCCGTGCTCTTCCACATACCTGAGCTCACAGAGAGCAATTAAGAAGTGTAAGAACATCAAGGCCGAGGATAAATGTGCCCAGTTTACTGCCTGTTCTGTTGATTCAGGCCTTTAGATGAATCATTTGTACAGATCCTTGCTGGCTACGACTTTTTAAAGTTTTTTATGTCATTATTTAATGGCTATTATCTTTGGTGTAACGGGTTGCTACTGTAAATTTAAGTGGTTGTGCGCAGCAGATTGGACAGATTTTTAAAAGCATTAACTCAGTGCTGACTTTTGGCATCGGGTGCTGTGACATTTGAGCCAAACGCACACTTTGGATCAAGGCAGTAGAGATTGTATAGGAATCAATGATACACTTACTATAAAAGAAGTGTATTTAACCTTTATGGACTAATGGAACATGAATGGAAATCCACTGAAAAGCACGGTACTTGCATTGTTTTGCTGAGGTCTCCTGACCGAGTTTGAGATATGGGAATCTGGGCGTTTATGTGGGTTGCGTTCTGAAAAATTTGGTTTTACAACGGTGGGAATGCTATCCATCATCACTTTGAAAATGTCCAAAAGACGTGGGACAGCTTCGCCGTTATCTCTGCTCGCCAAGACCTTTTGTTTTCCATTTCCTGTGGTTTTATTACAGCTCATCTGTCTTAGAAGGCGGTTCAGGCGAGCCATTTGTCTCTTATCCCACTGTAATCCACAATCTCCCTAGAAACTATCATGACATCATTAATCATCCTTATGGGAAATTGCTGTAGAAGATAATTTTTTAAACGATTTCACTATCATCGATGTGCAGCTAGTATACGGTTCATGTTCAATAACCAACAACCAAAGGGCTGTTTATCAAATCATTTGGTTGTTGGTTATTAAACATGAGTCATTTCTTTCAGAGTACAACCAATATCGCACAATTTTTACAGGCACTTGTGCCATCCGTAGTACATATGGGTTATATGATAAGTTTGACCTAATAAGCATCAAAGGACGTTTGTGAAAAAGTGCAGTCAGAGTTAAGGTCTTTGCTGAAGCAACTGATTAGAAATAAGTGGGAAAATCTAACAATCTGGAAAAAATGAATAAAATAAGATGGCACAGTGGGGTAATAATATAATGCTTAAAAATAGTAATGTAATATAATAAACTCCTTTGCAGCTTTAACACTCTAGAGGCTGACGCCTTTCAGGCACTTTTGAGGTACTCTGACATGCCTTTACATTTTAATATAGTTCACCTATCTAAAAACCATTCATCCAAAAATGCTACATATGCTTATTTTTACTACAAACTCACCAACAGTAAATTGAGAGCAGTAAGCATGTCATGAATATAGGTTCTATTTTTGACATTTGAGCTCTGAATCTTGTAAACATAGGTGTTGGCTACACATAGATGATTAAATGGGCGGCTGTGGCTCAGTGGGTAGAGCGGGTTGTCCACTAATCCACTAATCGTAGGGTTGGCGGTTTGAATCCCGGCCCGGGTGATCCCATGCCGAAGTGTCTTTGGGCAAGACACTGAACCCTAAGTTGCCCCCAATGGCAAGCTAGCACCTTCTAGCAGCTCTGCTACCATTGGTGTGTGAGTGTGCTCTCATTTATAAGTTGCTTGTAAATGTAAAAATTATTTTTCTGTAAAGCTGCTTTGAGACAATGTCCATTGTAAAAAGCGCTATACAAATTGATTAATTAATTAATTAATTAATTAAATCATGCGGATAAGTCATGATGTGATTTGACTACAAAAGTTATAGAACTTTGAAGTGTCATTATTTTTTTTTCCAAGCCAGTGGCTTACAAAATGAATATTGATGAGATAGGTGTCAACACCTGTAATAGTTCCTCTCCCCACTGTCAAAGGTAATTGCCCATCTGGGATGTCATCGTGTCTCCCATACCCCACACCCATCCGGTCAGTGTGCATTGTAAGGAAGGAAGAGACAATAAAATCCTTTTTACAGTTTATTGAAAATGCTGTGTTCAGCCGGAAACATGCACGGGAATACTCCAGAATAAGATGAATAAAAGAACAATGAAATATCAGTCCTGATCAGGATGCCAAGCTTCAAAACAATTTCTGTCTTGTTGAAGGCAAAGGAAGACATCACATGCTTTACACTTCCATGGGGTTTTTGTTTGTTTTCCCTCATGTATCCTGCAACGTATACACGTCTTTTCGCTAGTGGTGGCCTTCATCCTGCGGTCAGTGACAAGCTCAGCCCATGAACTGGAATATGAACTTTCTCAGTAGGGGTTTGCTGTGTCACACCGCACAGCTGTGGCATGAGCTCCTCAATGAAAGCCTTGTGGGTCATGCTGTCCTGTTGCATGAGTTCTTTGTGGAGAATGTAGGCATTAGTTGCAGCAATGTCCAAGAAGTGAAGAAAGAATTTCCTGTACCATTTCAAGGTTTTGTGTTCTGTAATACTGGATGAACTGTCTGACAAATCCAAACCTCCCTGAGCTTGTTGTATTCTATCACTGGTGAGGAACGTGGGGAGGACTCTGTGCTCAAGACAACCTGTCTGGACTTCACTTTTCTCTCTGCTGCATCCCCAGTGTAGGCTGTATGGATGGTGGAGCAGACCGAGACCTCTTGCGTGTTCATCCACTTCACAAAGAGAAGAGGACCATCCCGTATCCAGCGGTACACTCCTCTAGGTGACTTCTTTGTCAGTGCATTAACAGAACTGCGTGGGCAGTCCCTCCTGGACTCTCTATATATTCCACATGCACCAAACATGAATGCAAACGTACAGAAATTGGCCATGTACACATGGTACCCAGACCCCAAATACTTCCTGTCAGTCAGTGACATCACAGAATCATAAGAGAGTCCCTGGCCTGTGGGGAAGTTGTTCTTTCCAGTGTATACAGAAAACTCCACGGTGTACCCATTGCTGGACTCTGCAAGGACAAACAACTTGAACCCCCACTTGGTTGGTTTGTCTTTTGTGTACTGTCTCATGGCAGTATGCCCTTTGCAAGGCACCATATGTTCATCCTCAGCAAGACTTCTGTGGGGGTGATCAAATGCTGAATTGTGTACTTGAGGGGTTTGACCCGGAACCGTCTGTCATGCTTTGAGGTTCCCCTCTTGGCATCATTCATTCTGTCCTCATCTGGGTCACTCGTGTAAATTCTAGGATATTGTCCGGTATTTGTCCTTTGACATCACCTGTGTTGTGAAAGGTATGGATGAGATGTGGTAATGACAGTATGCAGTTACTGGGATTTTGATAACTACTTTTTAAGCCCAGTAAGTTCCTTCAGTTGTTCCATTTGCAAACCTTAATTTGCTCACCAGTTTGGGTAACGTTTTATTTGTATGGTCCAACAAATCTAAACGGACAACCTCGGTCCCCATCTTTTGTCACATAAGTCTCGATTTTATCATTTGAATGATGTGACCCTTTCTGTCAAAGTAAATGTTTTGGAGTTCATTAATGTGAAATCAAATCTACACCTATTTATATAATCTATTTCTATATCTATATTTGTCCCTTAGTTACTCAATCAAACCAAAGAACCAAATTTAATTGATCATTGGGTTCAGTAAGACTAGACACACTCAGGGTTGATTGCCAGTCCTGTTGAACTCTAACATTAGCTAAAATGTCTCAACAGCAGCAGACTATGCCATGATAAGACAGTGAAGAAGAGATGAGAAACTAAATATGAAATATATCAGTCTGGAAAGGGTTCCAATCCATGAAGCTCTGGGACTCCAGCTCAGGGTTACAAATCCATAAAGCTCTGGGACTCCAGCGAATCACAGTGAGCGCTATTATGTCCAAATAGACAACTTATAACAGAAGTGGAGCTCATTAAAGACTCATCCAGGAAGTCACAAAAGAACTCTGATGAACTATAGGCAGTATAGGCCTCTATGTCCTAAAATAAGTTTAGTGTTTATGATTCCACCATTAGAAAGGGACTGGGAAAAAATTGTATCCATGGGAGAGTTACAAGGCAGAATCCACTGCCAACCCAGAGGAGCATAAAGGCATCCAACCACCCCCACCCCCAAACATTTTGGGGTAATGTTCTTTGGACTGGAACTTTTTGGATGACATGGGTCACATTACATCTGGCCTGAACCTACAACAGCATTCCACAATTCTACAGAACAACATACAACAGTCAAACATGGTGGTGGTAGTGTGCTGGTGTGGGGATGCATTGCTGCTTCAGGGCCTGTATGAGATGCCGAAACTGACAGAACCATGAATTCTGCTCTCGACAAGACAATGCTGAAGGAGAATATCCAGTCATGAGTGGCCTTGTCAACACACAAGTCTGGCAATCACAACATAACAACCTGTGTAACCTGCCTCTACAGTTTCTACTTCAAACAAGTGTTCACATGATTTTATGACTACGATGAAAATGTTCTGCTCCGAAACGAAACCCCGAGGCAGGACTACGCAAACTTTCTTCCTCATCACACTTTCCTGGAGTTTTTGCAAGTTCTGACTCAGCATTGCCATTTTTACTTGCACACCAAACAGTTTATTTTTTAACCTATCAAGACATCAGTTGCCCCTGTGGAAGAGAATTTTCCAATAGGCCAAAGCTTGTTTAGAGTCATCTGATATTCTTTTTATAAACCTTGACCTTTCCAAGATCTTATCCTCCCCATCATTTTTGACTGATGGAGTGTTGGGATTTACCGGAAACATAATTGGTTTTCAGCAGCCACGTCGTGGAAGATCAGCAAACACCAAATGCCACACACTCGCTGAGCTTCGAGTAGAACTCTGATATATTAAATCTAAAATTCATTCCTCATCTAGCAAGTTGCTCAGTGTCCTTGGTAGTGTTCTGAAGTTGTTGAACGGTTCAAGGCATTGTGTAGCTCGAGGGAGTACGAGGCCATGACCATGCAGCTGCGTGTGTTCTCATTAACGTGTATTCTTAAGCAGCTGAGCTTTTCTGACCCTCCGAGTCCAACAGCCTTGATGGAAAGAGCACTGCTTTTGAGATTCTGTTCAGCATAAATGAAAGAAAAACAATTGCTCTCTTCATACAGCACCCAGATCATTCTTTCACTGGTCCTCAGAAATCGCTCAATGCTCGTTCACTTCTCTCAGTTTTAAACGCTCGACCTGAGATGAGCGTTCTAGTGTGTCCTGGTACAAAACGAGACGGGTCAATAGCTGCAGCTCCGTAGTGAATTTTCGCCCAGCCAACACGTGGGCTGCACCATGTGGGAACGATCGACGTCTCTTGGTTTATGATCGTCTCCTTTTACTCTGGCTTCAAAGATTGTTTGAAACAAAGGCACAAACTGATGTCGGTTTCTATGTAAAAGTAGAACATTTGTCTGAGCAATTATGCTTAATTCATCTATGGTGAAATGAGAACTATTTTCCAGAGAGTTGTTTTACTTTGTTACAGACTCGGTTGTTGAATTAAAACGTGACCGAGACATGGATGGAGTGTGTAAGATATGCTCGCTTGTATAACTGAGTGACAGGTTGTATCTGTGGTGGTCTAGGAAAACTCATCAGAGGTCACTGTGGTTCATTTTGGCAGACAGAAATAAAATCAAACAAAGGAAATTGATATTCAGATTGTTTTGGCAAAAAAAAAAAAATTCTGACTATCGTACTTTGAAACCTCAGCTTTACGAAATCATAAATATATTTCAGGGGAATCAGAAAATGAAAATTTATTATTTATTAATAATCCTGCCTTTGGCTATCCTCCTGCAGAGCTCATGGTGGGTCAGGAGCAAGTTTAAAAGCTTGTTAACCAAGTTAGGAACGTTCCTGTCCTAATCGGGCAGCTGTGTCTCAGTTGGTAGAGCGGGTTGTCCACTAATCGTAGGGTTGGGGGTTCGATTCCTGGCCCACATGACTCCACATGCCGAAGTGTCCTTGGGCAAGATCCTGAACCCTAAGTTGCCCCCGATGGCAAGTTAGCACCTTGCATGGCAGCTCTGCTACCATTGGTGTGTGGTTGAATGGGTGAATGAGACACCGTGTAAAGTGCTTTGGATAAAAGCGCTATCTACGTGCACCGTTTTCAATTTAATCGGTTCAGTTTGTAATGGGTGGCTGTGTCGGTAGAGCGGGTTGTCCACTAATCCACTAATCGTGGGGTTGGTGGATCGAATCCCGGCCCTTGGGCAAACACCTGAACCCTAAGTTGCCCCCGATGGCAAGCTAGCACCTTGCATGCAGCTCTGCTACCATTGGTGTGTGAGTGTGTCTCATTTGTAAGTCGCTTTGGATAAAAGCATCTGCTAAATGAATAAATGTAAATGTAATGAGATACCAACTGTCAGCATCTCAGGGATGTTCTCCCTCAAGCCAACACATACGAATTACACGTAATATCAGTCAGTACGTTTACATGGACAACAATATTCCGATATTAACCCGATTAAGACGATATTCTGATTAAGAATCTAGCATGTAAACAGTGATTATTGATGATCTTATTCCGACTAAAGTCATACTCGAAGTAAACCCAAATGGAATTAAGACGTGGAGTACTCCTGTTTTAATCGCATTATGGACATGTATTACAGACATGTAAACACCTTAATCCCACTATTGACATCGTGTGGGAGTTTTTACCGCATTGTGCGACAGGACACAATCACACACGGACTGCTCGACCGTTTGACAACAAACGAGAGCACACGGCTGTGTCCCAAACCAAGTACTAACCTACTATATAGTAGGAGAAATACGTGTATACTATATAGATATATGTTAAGTACATGGTTTGGGACGCAGCTTCAAGCAGTCGTAAAACTTTCGTAAAAATAAAAACACCCAGAACTGTATACGGTACCATAATGAAGACGAACTGTATGTCGGTGTGTGAAATTCTGGAAGGGACGGCGTGGCTTGGGGACGTAATGACGTGTGATGTTAATCCATCTATGTTCTATAACATGTAAAACAGGAACATGAAAGGAATATTCTAAAATAAACGCATGTACACACATTAATCAGAATATTGTTTTATTCAGGATAAGGTCATTCATTAGATTATTGCGGTCCATGTAAACGTACTGACTGATCCCGGTCTCTGAAAAGTCAGAAATCTGGACACTACCCTTGATTACTTTTCAAGATGTATAGCTTACATATTTTAACACGCATTCATTTTTATCTGAAATTTTTATCTGACAATTTCAAGACTCGAATTTCATATCATTGAATTTAGAATATATTATATATACCGATATCTTTAAAAAAAAAAAAAAAAAAAAAAGTATTCAGAAGTATTTTATTAGCGTCACATTTATAGAGGTCGGCTGTAGTAGTGTTTACGTCTGCAGCAGATAGAAAACATGTAAAAACACAACACGAGCCATTTTAACAGGGGCGTGTAGACTTTATTTATCCACTGCATAATACAGAATTAGTGAGTGTGTGTGTGTGTGTGTGTGTGTGTGTGTGCGTTTTCCCAGTTGTCATCTGTTGTCTCATATTATTTCACCTTACACTACCCCTCTATCAGTTGCTCTCTCTCTCTGTCACCTTATTTTCTCGTTCTCTTCTCTCTCCTTTTCTCTTGTTTCTCTCTCTTTTCTTGCTCTGGCTCTCTTTTTTCTCGCCCTCCTTTCTGTCTCTTTTTTCTCTCTTTCTCTGCTTTCTCTCTCCTCCTCGTTTCTGTCTTTTCTCTCTCTCTCTCTCTCGCTTGCTCAACTGCTTAACTTTCTCTATCTCTCCCCCTGTTTGTCTTGTCTTGATCTCTCTTTTCTTGTGTATCTTGCTCTGTCTGTTTTTTCTTTCTCCTTTCTCTATCTCTTGTCTCATTTACCTCTGTTCCACTCTGTCTTTACTCGTCCTCTGTCTCTCTGTCTGCCTTTTGTCTCTTTCTCTACTTTCTCTACTTTTCTCT
>JAFFST010045791.1:44688-54688 GCA_022414735.1 Noturus placidus | reverse complement strand
CTACCTCTCTCTACCTTTGTGTGTCTCTCTCTACCCCCTCCCTCTACCTCTCTCTCTCTGTCTCTATCTACCTCTCTCTACCTTTCTGTGTCTCTCTCTACCCCCTCCCTCTCCCTGTCTTGCTCTCTCTCTCTCTCTACCTCTCTCTCTCTTTCTCTCTCTCTACCTCCTCAAAAGATTTCTGAAATGAATTTAAGCAGTAAGACTGAGAGAGTTTGAGTTTAGAGATTAGAAGAAATAGATTTTTGATGACTGAATCGAGGTGAGATGTGCTTGCTGTTGTTGTTGTTGTTTTTAAATGTTTGCTAGTCTGGTAGAGCGTAATAAGTTTGGCCGGCAGTAGGAGGCTGGAGCAGGTGGCAGAAGTGAAAGCTCATTTTTCATTCATGTGAACTGGAGAACATTTAAAGCGGTTTTTAGTTCAGAGGTTTGATTGTGCTATTTACAAATCCAGCAAACTCTCCAGATTATTAGCATACGGCACGGAATTTCACAGACCGGTTGTAAAATTCCTCTCTTCTTGTCTCTACTGGTCTTTTCACATCTCTTCTCCTCCCGTCTTGAGAAGACACGATGAGAAACGAGACGAGATGTGCCATTTTGTCACTTCTTGTTTCTTCTTATCTGTTCTTGACTCTTCTCTTTGTATGTTCTCGTCTCCTCTCATCTCCTCTTTTCTTGTATCTTTCTGTTTCTCCCCTTTTCTCATCTCTACTCGCCTTGTCACTTCTCTTCTTTTCTCTTCTGTCTTGTAACTTCTTGCATCTCATCTCGTCTTGTAACTTCTCCTCTCTTCTGTTCTTCAATTCTCATCTCTTCAGTTCTCTTCTCTTAATGTTTATTTTTTTTTCCTCCTCTTCTCTTCGTCGCGTCTCTACTCTTCTCCTCATGTTACTTCTCATCTCGTCACTTTTCTGAATTGTTTCTTTTCTCTTCTTCGTTCTTCACTTCTCATCTCTTCTCGTTGTTACATGTGCTTGTGTCTCTTCTCCTCACTTCTCTTCCTGTGTCTTTTCGTCTCTCCTCTTTTCTTTTCATTGCATCTCATCCCGTCTCGCCACTCGTCCCCTTGTCTCCTCTTGTCTCATCGCTTCTCTTCTAGTCTCCCCTTGCATCCTCTCATCCGTCACTTCCAGTCTCCTGTCTTCTCTTCTCATCTCCTCCCTTTCTCGAATATTCTCGTCTCGAAAAGCAGCTACAGTCCCTCGCGATGTTAAACCGTAAACGTCGGTATTCTTGTAAAGTACGAGCGTGAAGTATTTCTCTTTCTTTCAATCTTTCATTATTATTGTGTGGGGGGGGGGGTTAAATCGAGTGTGTATTAGTTAACCAATTTACGTTTATAGCCTGCAAATTGTTTTATAAGGAATTGCTGCATGGGATTGATAGAACGAGTGTGAAGTTAAACATTTTATTGCCCATTGCATCACAACCATTATTGCGCTCGCTCTCTCGTTATTTGTTTATAATCAGTGCTGTTAATCTCCCAAATGCTTGTGTTCACACGCTGGTGCCAGCAGTTAGTCACTTCATCCGGAGGTCTTCAACTTGAAAACGGAACGGGAACTTAGGGCGCCATGTAATGTCAGAACCCTTGTGATCGTTAGCACAAGTCTGATCACATTAATATAAACAGCGCTGTATTCTTACGTCTAATAAACCTCTGCTGACCAGACTCCCAGGCTGCTAGACGTCTGAAGCGCTTCCGCCGGTCACGTTCTCTGTGGATGATGGAATGGTACATTTCACTGTTTCCTAATAGGCTGAAACGTCTTTGACACCGCCGGTGTGAAAAATTGCTTCAGATCGCTAGGTTGCTCAGACATGAAGCGAGCGTTCAATCAGGAATGCACCGTTTTGACAAAAGCTCTGTTGGAGAGAGACACGACGCCAGTCGAGCTTTCCCCAGGTTTAAAAAGGAGAGAAAATCTTTTGTCACATCCCAGTTCCCACCCACCAGTCATACAGGAAAGCGCTGTCCGCCCTCGTCCGCTTATACATGATCCCTCGGACCGTGATTGGTTAGTGTCTGTGTGATTGACAGGTGAGAGAGAGAGAGAGCGAGTGAGTGTGCTATGCAATCCCTCTTACACAGACAGCATGCCCAAGTTTGCTTCCTTGGGTCTTGACCAATAGCAGTGGCATTGTTAGTCTCTCCGAACTGTTGCGGCACTCAGGAGACCTTACAAGCATTTGAAAGTTACAGATGATATATAATGCATAACGTTTAAATGTTAAAAGAGAACGTCCTGATAAATACTTCTCATCACAGACAAACGTTTAGTTAAGTTTTTGACGCGCCCCCCCCCCCCTTTGTTCCTGCTAGATAAGGCAGTAACCACGGAAATGTAAAGATACATCACATCATTGCAATCTGCATGTCTCTGATATCGGCAGATGAAAGCTACTCGAGACCGCACTCAAAGTGCAAATTTTGATGAAACTGTTTAGCAGATTTTACATAAAGAGAAAGAGGAAGTAAAGAGCAGCAGCAGCCAGACAGACTAAAACACAGACCTGCTATAGTGCAGTCCAATTTTAAAGCCAAAGACTGGTTTTACGAGTTCAAGCAGTATAGACAGAGGCATGTCTCCCGTCTGTGTTTTCTCTCCAATCGTCTCGGTGGGATTTCATCGTACAGCTCCAGGTCGAGACAGCACCGGTTACACGTCTCCCTCTAGCAAACAAACAAATCCACAGGTCGCAGGTAGCACAGGCTTGATAAACAAAGCGTCTCTGCCAGTGGTGAAAGTCATGTGTCGGACCTGATGTGCAGTCGCATTGCCTGAAAATGTAATCGTCTGTTTTTTTGCTAATTCACGACTCCCAAAGCATCATGATTCACAAAGCTGTTGTTCACATTTAATGAATAATGCAGGCGGTCAGGGACAAGAGACAGGGACTCATTTAAATCTCACTAATTCGTGATGGTGAGTCATCTGCAGCCTTCTGATAGTGAGCTAGCATTTGACTTTGAACTTGCCAGTATCTCCTTGCCAGTGTTTACTTTCTTCTGCCCTTCCGCATGCTGATCAAGAAATGCGCAAATGGTCTCATCAAAAAACGGATCATGTTGCACCTCGCTGAGGACAGCTTGCTCATCATCGTGTTGTTGTGTTTCTTCTGGGGGAAATGAGTTTTAACATTGTTCAGCAAGAGACACAGCTCCATTTTATTTTTAAATCAACCAGCATTTGAATATTTCCTGAACCCTTTTCTTTTAGCGAATAAATTCTCACAGGGATGTAAACAGGCTGAAATGTGCATCCTTGTTAGAATGGCCTGATACGAATCAAACCGAATCCGTGGCTCTTGTTGGCTGTGACCTGTGATGGGCGGTTTACATTGAATACCATTTTACTGTTTTGATCGTGACAGCAGCCATTGATGTCCTGTAGGTGTGGCTGATGTGCTGCACGTACAGCTATTAGGTTGCAAAGAGCAGATATTCACGCTGCGTCTTACGGCTGTTTTAAGTCTTCACACTCGAGGATGTGAGGGGATGAGCAAAAAGTACTTCATGATCGCACCAGTGGCTCTAATCTGTCCAGCATTTATCAGGCGTCACTAACGGCTACCATAAAAACACAGCAAAGCAGCCGGTGAGGAAATCTTCAGCACCAACTGCACTCCAGTGCAATTTAATTCTCAGCCAACCATAAAACAGAGCAGCTCGTTGTTTGTTGCAACCAGTGACCATAGAAGCTCCACATGACCATAAACACCTGGACCATAGAAGCACCACATGGCCGTAGACACCTGGACCATAAAAGCACCACATGGCCGTAGACACCTGGACCATAGAAGCACCACATGGCCGTAGACACCTGGACCATAGAAGAACCACATGACCATAGACACCTAAACCATAGAAGCACCACATGACCTTAAACACCTAGACCATAGAAGCACCACATGACCATAAACACCTAGACCATAGAAGCACCACATGACCATAAACACCTAGACCATAGAAGCACCACATGACCATAAACACCTAGACCATAGAAGCACCACATGACCTTAAACACCTAGACCATAGAAGCACCACATGACCAGAAGCACCACATGACCATAAACACCTAGACCATAGAAGCACCACATGACCATAAACACCTAGACCATAGAAGCACCACATGGCCGTAGACACCTGGACCATAAAAGCACCACATGGCCGTAGACACCTAGAACATAGAAGCACCACATGACCTTAAACCCCTAGACCATAGAAGCACCACATGACCTTAAACACCTAGACCATAGAAGCACCACATGACCAGAAGCACCACATGACCATAAACACCTAAATGCCTGCAAGTTTATAGAAGAAAAAGGGGAGGAATGATGTCCCATTGCTGTTGTATAAGAAGAATAAAGAAACCCTTTGGGGTGGCAACAGTAAATCCACTTCCACATCACGTATATCTAGTGCTATATGATATTTTCTCTATATTTGAGGGAGTGGTTGTTTATAAATGAATGAAAAGACTGCCTAAGCGAAAATAACCGCATGCACGGTTGAAATGAAGTCAGCTTAATTCTCTAATAGAATCGGGGAGGTTTGTTTCATGCCCTGGCTGATTGCCCTGCCTGCATCTGGTGTCATTCTCCATGCGGAGCTGGAGGCAGATTGCTCAGAGCTGCATTATTAAGAGTTTAACTGCTGAGGATATGAGCAGCCTGATAGCGTCAGGATTTCCTGTTAGCCTGACTGATCAGGCTGGTGTGTGTGTGTGTGTGTGTGTGTGTGTGTGTTTGCATGTGTGTGAGAATCAGGAATTGTGTTGCTAGAGCCCGCAGCAACACCACACAGACTGCTGAACTCACCTCACCGCCCACAGAAGAGTTCAGACACTTACTTGTCGACTGCTTTCATGCACCCGAAGAGAAGTGAAGAGATGAGAAGCAACATGCACCACACATACACACTCTTTCTCTGTTTTTTTTCCTTTGCTGCCACCTTTCTTCTCGTCTCTCGTTTTCTGCCTCACTTTCGATTTCCCTCCCTTTCTTCTCAATCCTTTTTCCTGCTGTGTGTGTGTGTGTGTGTGTATGACACTTCTTCACCTCCTCCTACGCCAAGGAACATTGGATCAGCCAGACCAGGAAGTAAAACCGATCGGTTTTCGTTTGCTTTAAGGGAGGAGGAATAATGCTGGCCACTAATCGGATATATGCAATATTCAGTGGCGCATATTGTAACTGTGTATATATAATTGTCACGATCTGCAAGTGTTGATCATTTAGTCCTGCACATCTTGTATTACATCCGGGGTTAGGTATTTGCGGGACTTGTGATCCTTTACATTAAAATACCCCAAACAAACCATGACAGTGTGGTCATTTTGACACGTCTAGCTGCTTTCCTGAATCAATACGCTTGGAAAATTACATTTAGCAGACGCTTTTATCCAAAGCGACTTACAAATGAGAGCACACTCATAGACCAATGGTAGCAGAGCTGCATGCAAGGTGCTAGCTTGCCATTGGGGGCAACTTAGGGTTCAGTGTCTTGCCCAAGGACACTTCGGCATGGGATCACCCGGGCCGGGATTCGAACCACCAACCCTACGATTAGCGGATTGGTGGACAAGCCGCTCTACCGACTGAGCCACAGACACCCTATACACATTTACAAATTACACAGTCAAGGGCACTACAGAAGCAGTCCAAAGTCTGGAACCGCCTGTGTTTAATCACCTTCGAGCTCTTTCGCACTTATTAATCTGTTTGTCGAGTGAAACGGACACTTTTGATTTCATTGCTATTTGCATTGATGGATTAAATATTTAAATGAACGAAAAAAAGCTAAATATTGGCAATGGGGCTGAAAACATCCTTGTAAAAATGTTTTATTTGGTTTGCAAATGGTGCGACAGAACAGCGTTTTCTCTATCGTCATTTGATTGCGAGTTCGAATCCCGACGATGCCACTGCTATCCGTTGCCAGGAGACGAGACGACGAAATTGTCCGTGCTATTTGGGATGGAGGGATGGCATAGTCTCTCTCCCCTGTCAATCCCAGCAACACTAGCCAATCATGGTCATGTATGAGGAAGAGGGCAGAGCGCTTTCCTCTGAGTGTGTTATGCAGCCATGTGATGTAGCAGTTTGAAATAATTCGGTAGGCTGCATTGAAGCATGCGTCTAGGAGAAATCACACACCTTCAGCAAGGCCTTCACCCTCACTGGTTGGTAGCTGTTGTACGATAGGGGAGGGTTAGCTGGTGGGTGGGAATTGGCAGGTAGCCAATCTGGGGAGAAACCTGGATTTACTTCGAAGTCACAAAAATAACCGGAGCAGTTTTCTATTCAGAAAAGACAATTGCGGACAAATCATGCAGCCTGTCTGTCTTTCAGTGTGTGTGTGTGTGTGTTCCTGTGTGTACATGTAACATACCCCCCCTGCCCATTCAATACAACAGCTGATACTGAGGAACTGGCACCTTTTCCAAAGTAAAAACTTGGGTAAAATAGTTCAAAAGTGCTTAGCATGTGTGGAAACCTCCTACGTGACAGCATGCAGCTGGTAAACCAAGAACATACCAAGAACGTGCAAAAGTGTCGAGGCAGATTTGCTCACGTCTGTTGGAGGCTGTAGACAAAGTGGCTTGTGCGGTTTCGTTGTACTTTCCGTGATCAGACCACACCCCAAGACTTTTTACACAGTGAGCGAAGAGAGACACGGGCTATATCTGTGGTCGATCCGGCACCATTTTTCAGAGCTGGTCTTCTTGGATCCGAACTCGATGAGTTCACCCCCGAGTTCTGAGCACGTTGTGAATCACTCTGCATTCTGCTCCAGTTAAACTCACAGTTTTGCAGATGACACACTTTAACACTTGTTTGAATCCTCCGACTGCATCGAAAGGAGAAGAGCAAACGAAAGTGCAGCTCCTTCCGTACTCGAATTCAATTGAATCCTTCCCGTGCGTGGTACGTTCCAGGTCTCATCAGGTTAGCGTAGCGTAGCTTGTATATGCGTGTGAGAGGGTTGCATGCGGAATATGCTGCACATCGTAAAATTTAACATCTGCACTCAGTCTTAACCTCGCTTGATATGCATCGTGAGAATGAATCATGGCTTCAGACATGTTTTTAGACATGCTCCTGTTAGTGTCAGGCTTTAAATGACATCCACTCACCGTGGCCCTGTGAATCATCTACAAGTCACGATGGCTAACTTTATCATCACATGCTAATATCTACACACTGACATGTGCCACACTATGCTAGTCTCTCTCTCTCTCTCTCTCTCTCTCTCTCTCTCCATGTGTGCCAGCTTGAAGCATCAGACCATTAGTGGGCTCAGCACTGTTTTGGTATGTGCACCTGTGGGTGTATGAATACTGCTTTATGACTCACATCCCTTGGATGTGTATGACATCTTCCATCTCTGCTGCGCTGGCTCTGCATTAGGCTGATGCATATTGCACCTGTACTTTACAAGCTGCACAGGCATAGAACAACACATCCTCTCCCAATTCTCCTCCACGTTCTCAATCTTGCTCTTTCCTGCTCATCTATCCTTCCCCTTTTCTGCCAATCATGAGTGCCAACATGTACTGTGACATACTGAAGCAGAGCATGATCAGTATGCAGTATTCCAGCATGATAACGACCCCAAACACACGTCCAAGACGACCACTGCCTTGCTAAAGAAGCTGAGGGTGAAGGTGATGGACTGGCCAAGCATGTCTCCAGACATAAACCCTATTGAGCATCTGTGAGGCATCCTCAAACGGAAGGTAGAGGAGAACAAAGTCTCTAACATCCACCAGCTCTGTGATGTCATCATGGAGTAGTGGAAGAGGACTCCAGTGGCAACCTGTGAAGCTCTGGTGAACTCCATGCCCAAGAGGGTTAAGGCAGTGCTGGAAAATAATGGTGTCCACACAAAATATTGACACTTTGGGCTCAATGTGGACATTTTCACTTAGGGGTGTACTCACTTTTGTTGCCAGTGGTTTAGACCCTGATAAAGGAGTAAGCGGTTGAAGATGGATGGATGGATGTGTGTGTTGAGTTATTTTGAGGGGACAGTAAATTTACACTGTTACACAAGATGTACACTCACTACTTTACATTGTAGCACAGTGTCATTTCTTCAGTGTTGTACATGAAAAGATATCATCACATATTTACACAAATGTGAGGGGTGTACTTACTTTTGCGAGATACTGTAATTGCTGCAGGTGTGTGAGGTGAATATCCATGCTGCCGATCTCTCATTCTACTACAACGCAAAGGTGCGCTATTGGATTCTGATCTGAACTGTGAGGCCACTGAAATACTTGTGCTTTGTGACATTATCATGCTGAGGCAGACAGAAGATGGATACACTGTGGGCGTGGTCAGCAATAATATTCTGCTGACTGGTGATGGAAGCATGCTCGAGTGGTGTTAAAGTGCCGTGCGTCTACCAGGACAAAGCCCTGATGACACAAGGCAGGTTGGGCCCATGGATTCATTCTGTTGAGGTCAAATTCTGACCTTACCATCGGCATGTTGCAGCAGAAATCAATGCTCATCAGACCAGGCTGAACGTCTCATCAGACGTTTATCCGATCTTCAGCTGTCCAGTTTGGGAACCTCCATTGCCTGTTGAATGAGCCGTGATGTCCTGCTCTTGTAGCACATCCACCTTTAGGTTTGACATGTTGTGTGTTTGGAGATGGTGGTAAAAAAACTTCTTGTTTTCTTTAAGTTTTTTCCCGTTTCTCCACACCCACCCCCTTACTTGCTGTTTAAGCAATAAATACTGTAAATGAATATCTTAACTAATTGTGGCCTTGTACATAATCATCTACACCAGGCCTTGATTTCAGCTCTAGTGTTTCCCTTCTGCCCAGGTTGGGGCCTTTCTATAGAGCTTTATCAGGTTTCATCGTGGCACATAACGCCAAAAGATCAGGCGAGTCTTCCGCTTTCCGAGACTGCGGTGGAGAGAAGTGAGCAGGAGTTAGAATAGCTTTGCTCCTCTTACAGACAGACCCTCGCTCGGGAAAGTGGAAAGGGCAGCGTGGTTGGATTCGGTCCTTTTGTGACACACTTCAGATAATGTAGTCAGCTATCGAAGAGTCCGGGAAGAACAAGTTCACATGGGGGTCTCTAGGTGTCAGATAAAGCTCTCGTGTGAACTTCCTGTTAGTGGTATCTCTCTCTCTCTCTCTCTCTCTCTCCCTCTCTCTCTCTCTCTCTCTCTCTCATCACTACCACTACTGCTGTTGAGTGGATTAATTACAGTTCCTTTTGACTGTAAGAATTGCAATATTCTGATGAAAACAGGGTTTAATTTATTTAAATTTTTTTGCAGGACGTGTTGCTGAACATTTCATACAAATTGAAAGACCATATTATGTTCGATAACTGTGAGCAGTTGAAAGATTTTCATTTCAGTACCGGGCGTAGAGAAGCAGGCAGGCTTTTTAATCGAATGCACTATTCTATTCTTCTATTCAATTTGGAAACCAGCAGCACTCGCACAGTTTCACTGGACTAAATATCATTCGTTAGTTATTCTCACGTCATTGAGCTTTACAGGGTGACGAGCACATACACTTTAATTACCGTGGTCCAGTTAGTGGCATCTGAATCAAGCTCTCCTACTTATTGTGGGATGTAAAAGTTTTTCTTTCATCATCTTTCAGTAGCCTACCTTCACACTAGCAGGCGGTGTATCGCTTGTAGTTTGTGTCTCGTGGGTGTGTAACGACCGGTAGCACTTTTGTCGTAAATGTGATTATTAGATGAACAAAGCAAGCTGACTGTACTGGAAGGTTGAGTTGATTTGACAATATTATCGAGAGCCATGGATAGATTCAATATATAACCATCTGTCAGAGTGGATGTACTTGTCCGCAGGTTTAAAATGAAAAGTGTTCGAGAGCTAGTCATTTTTTGTCGAGATTATTTACATTTTTTATTCATTTAGCAGACGCTTTTATCCAAAGCGACTTACAAATGAGACACACTCACACACCAATGGTAGCAGAGCTGC